>JAQBSW010010755.1:0-22846 GCA_029291075.1 Eudiplozoon nipponicum | reverse complement strand
CCAGGCAAGACCAAACACCCGCCGACCAACACTCAACAAGTATGCGATCGAATTGACAACAAATTGAAGGAGGAAAATCGTCTGCACATACGGAGACAGAAATTTAAAAACAATATGACCTATCAACATTGCAATCCGCACACCATGCACTATTACCAAGTGGACAGAACCAAATTGAAGAAAAAGGCAAAATGAAAGGCAACACTCGGGAAAATAACATTCGTACGCGTAACAGTCAACAATGTGAAAAGTTGGTTAACTCTCAATCAATCAATACAAGAATGACCAGATCTCAGACATCACTTTACAATACAACGAGAAAGACCTTTACATGCAATTAGACACACACACACACACACTGAGACATTCGCATACACAAACACAAATCGACCCAAACAAAAATTGAAGTAAAACAAAGTCAGATTTGTTGCCACCCGTATAATTAAACGAAAACCCAGGATGTGTAAAAATGAAAGACTGTGAAGTTTGGAATCAACGAAGACAAATTAATTAAAAATTGTGCATCATTCCGTCATGTCGGATACAGTATGGCTGAAGCGCAGGTGGTCAAGCCAACAGATCAACAATATCATGTGGAACGCAAGTATTAGTGGATAAAAAAAATTCGTGCACCTAGAAGTGTGCATTACTCTATACAAAGTGTGTATCAACTGTCCATGTCAGTCAAACATGGAAAATCAGCAGATATTTGTGTTGTTATAAATTAGTGATAACGTGCGGAATGCTCTACTTAGAGCTTTTTAACATTTAACTAACTGTTAATCATGTCTTCACAAAATAGCTAGTTGGATATTATTGAATTAATGTAAAGTTCAATCTCTAAGAATTAAACAGATAATAGTTACACCATTCACAAAGCAACATCAAATCCCACTACATTTCATGGCCGACTAAAAGGTATGCTGGAGGCGTAGGGCCGTCTCCTTCCGATGAAAAGCCATAATTTAAGTAACGCATGCGCTAATTGGATTATATTTTTTTGGATTCAGATATTGCATGCTATCCTGGGTTTATATTCGAAACTTGTCAACCGGTGCGCCATAAATATTATGTAAACTTATTTTGTTTTCACAACAGTTTACTTCTAATATCCATGTTTTTTAGTTTGATTTTTACAAAGAGAGAACTAACAAAGTATCAAATGCAATTTCAATAGGCATAAATTCAGAAAATTAACGACTGCTACGGCTATAGCCTTCACACAAACGGAAATACATTGTTTACAACTTCACTTTTTTCACCTCGAATTATATTTAAATATATTGTGATTATGCTAGTAAAAACAAGCCTTCAGTGCAAATTGGATATTGTCGTATTACGAGGTAAATCGATATTCGGTTAGAACTACAATAAAATGTTAAATTTGCAGAGGTACACATAAATCAATAATATAATTACTTTTAATTCCATAAAAGCTATTAATTTTACCTGATATTATTTATATTGAAGGCAATCAAGAAAAGCAGACAAAAACTTCACATTCATTTAAACTTATACTGGAATGAAAGCAAATCATATATATATATATATATATATATATATATATATATATATATATATATATATATATATATATATATATATATATATTGTATTCTTATAATTACAATCACGCCATATTAGGCCTCTAACATCTAATACTTTATTGCCATAAATATGAACATTTGTACGTTCTCTGCCATACTTATGCAATCCTGTTAACTTATAGAGTGTTGTTCGTCCCCACCCGGCCATCGGCGAGTCGCATATGACTGCATTCATAGAGGTGTTAAAGAGTATTATGCACCCAGCTGCCACAAATTGGACTAGAAAAGTGTATCCGTCCGCATTTTAACAAAAATTAAACTAATACTACAAATAAACAATAATTGATTGCGCAGGTGGTGGTAACAATTCTTTAAACCAAGTTTGCGAGCTTGAAGTAAACACCAAGCCCATTGTATTTAACCAGTCGTCGAACAACATAACAAAACTACCGCCAGCCACAACGCACTGACGCGTTTCGACCTTCCATGATCATCATCAGAGTACGACGGCAAACTGACTATCGAGGATCAAACCGCATTGAATATATATGGAAATCAATGTTAGATATGCAGCTCTCACTTCTAGCAGTCTCGCATACATTGAACTTGACTGGAAATGTCGGCTGCACAATTTCTATGCAGTGACGAACATTAACTGTTTGCAGCTTTCACCACACACACACACACACACACACACATATATATATATATATAGATAATACAATTAAAAATAATTGATTGCGCTCGTGGTTGTTTCAATTCTTTAAACCAAGTTTGCGAGCCCAGAGTAAACACCAAATCCCATTGCTTAGTTAACCAGTCGCCAAACAACATAACAAAACCACCATAGCCAGCCAACACAATGGCCGCGTTAGACCTTCCGCAGTCATCATCAGAGTACGACGGCAAACCGACTAGTGAGGATCAAACCGCATTGAATATATTTGGAAAGCAAAATTAGATATGCGGCTCTCACCTCTAATAGTCTTGCATACGTTGTACGTGACTGGAAATGTCGGCTGCACAATTTCTATGCAGTCACGAACATTAGCTGTTTGTAGCTTTCACCACACACACACACATATATATATATATATATATATATATATATATATATAGACAATACAATTAAAATAATTGATTGCGCGGGTGGTGGTAACAATTCTTTAAATCAAGTTTGCGAGCTTGGTAAACACCAATCCCATTGTAGTTAACCGGTCGCCCAACAACATAACAACTACCGCCAGCCGCAACGCACTGACGCGTTTAGACCTTCCATGATCATCATCAGAGTACGACGGCAAACCGACTAGCGAGGATCAAATCGAATTGCATATATATGGAAAGCAAAATAAGACATGCGGCTCTCACTTCTAGTAGGCTTGCATACGTTGTACGTGACTGGAAATGTCGGCTGCACAATTTCTATGCGGTCACGAACATTAGCTGTTTGTAGCTATCACCACACACACACATATTTATAGATAATACAATTAACAATAATTGTTTGCGCGGGTAGTGGTAACAATTCTTTAAATCAAGTTTGCGTGCTTAAAGTAAACACCAATCCAATTGTATTTAACCAGTCGTCGAACAATATAATAAAACTACCACCTTTCGCATAGTAAAATATTTCGACTGCCTTTATCGGCAGCCATCTTCAATTGTTCCATCCTTACCAGTTTTAAGAAACCAAACTAATGAAGCAAGCGCGGTATTTCCTCTGGCCATATTATTTATACTTCAAACTGATCTTTCACTGGATAATCGCGTGTTACATGTGTGTATGTGCATTTCCGTAAATGTTATTTTCATTTAAGTGAGACTTGAGTGGCTAAATAATTATTTACCATTTGCCTGCGTTAGACTATTTATTTTATACGCTCTATGTAAAATGACGTAACTGAGATTGCCTTCACAGTTTCTGTTGGGGGGAAATCAATAATTCAGAAACACTCGTCATAAACACATGCCATTATGGGGGATAAAATTAGAAATCCGAATGGCCAATGCACACGATAAGTTTCGACTCAAACCACTCATGTTGTACTCAGGATAGACTTGCTACTAACAGTTATTGTCATAACATTTAATAGGTGCACGTCACGCATGTTCATGTGCATGTATCTGCTTCACTAAAAAGATTCAGTTAAATATGTACGTACATCTAAATGAAACTGCAGTCAATAGACATTAACTTACCCTTTGCACGCGTCAGACTAATTATTAATTCTAAACATTTGAAATGCTGTATTATTAGAGTGATCTCAATAGATAGGTTTGGGTTGCAAGACACAAAAATAAGCGTTCAAATCACTAAGAAATTTAATATTAAATGAGTAGTTTGAGTTGAAATTTAGAAAGACTATATTATCAATTATTGATTAAATACTAATTGAATAATAAGCCCATTAATAAGTCAATCATAATCCGATGTTCTTCATATTTTACTGGAGCTAGCTTCAATTTCCAATTCATGCAAACGTCTTTTCCGCTATTATCTAATGCGGTATTCCAACTCGAACTTAACGATTTTTCAACAACTCTGTCATTCATAATATTATCTCCATATTTAATTTCGATAGATATTCTAATCAATCTCGTCACTCTATTACGATCACATATTGCTATGCGTTTTCAATCATCCCAGTTAGTAGTATATTCAGTCTCCAGTACATGGCGAACAAGATCAGATTTACCAACATGTCCATACTTACATGCAGTTTCATGTTCACCTCTTCTGACCTTGATTGGGCGCCTGGTCTCACCAATATACATTAGACTGCAGTCATTGCATGGGATTTCATACACTCCTGGTGTTTTCAAGAATTCAATCATTTCTTCTCGGTTCGGGAGTATAGTGCCCAGTGTAAATGATTGTTTTAAAACGGTGCTTATATTGTATTTTTAAGCTATTGATTTCATTTTCCTAATTAATATAGAGTCCGGTAATACCATGAGCTTACGATCTTCTATCCCCTTGTCCGCTTTTATGTATCTCAAATTAGGATTAAATTTTCTCGCGACATCAATCATTGATGCATCTAGATGTACTTACATGTGTATAAATTATATTTAACTGCATCTTTTTAGTGATACATATACATACACATGAACATGCGTGACATGCACCAATTAAATGTTATGACAATAACTGTTATTAACAGGTCTATCCTGAGTACAACATGAGTGGTTTGAGTCGAAATTTAACATGTGTATTGGCCAATCGGATTTCTAATTTTATCACCCATAATGGCATGTGTTTATGACGAATGTTTCTGAATTATCTGTCTCTCCCCACCAGAAACTGTGAGGGCAATCTTCGATACATCATTTTACATTGCGTGTATAAAATGAACAGTCTAAAGCATGCAAATGGTAAATTTTTATTCAGCCAATATAGTCGCACTTAGATGAACGTAACAGTTGCGGATGTGTGCAAACACACATGTGACACGCGATTATCTAGTGAAAGATCAGTCTGTAGTATAAATAATGTGGCCAGAAAAAATACCGCGCTTGCTTAATTAGTTTGAAATTTTAAAACTGGTGAGATGGACAAGCTGAAGAAAGCTGTCGATAAAGGCAGCCTAAATATTTTGTTAAAGAAAGATAATTAATGGAAAAAACAACTGCGTTAATCAAAACGCAAATCATATAGTGTAGATTGATCCAGTTTCGTAAAAAAATTTTATTTAAGTTTATGATATAGTGGCAAGTATTCCGTAGGCAGCCTCTGCCGAGAGACATAGTAAAAAGCAATTCCTTAAATCAAGTTTGCGAGCTTGAAGTAAACACCAATCCCATTGTATTTAACCAGTCGTCGAACAACATAACAAAACTACCGCCAGCCGCAACGCACTGACGCGTTTCGACCTTCCATGATCATCATCAGAGTACGACGGCAAACTGACAATCGAGGATTAAACCGCATTGAATATATATGGAAATCAAATTTAGATATGCGGCTCTCACCTCTAGCAGTCTCGCATACATTGAACTTGACTGGAAATGTCGGCTGCACAATTTCTATGCAGTCACGAACATTAACTGTTTGCAGCTTTCGCCACATATACATATATAGACAATAAAATTTAAAAATATTTGAATGCGCAGGTGGTGTTAACAATTCTTTAAATCAAGTTTGCGAGCTTGAAGTAAACACCAATCCCATTGTATTTAACCAGTCGTCAGACAACATAGCAAAACTACCTCCAGCCACAACACTGACGCATTTCGACCAACCATGTTCATCATCAGATTTCCATTTTATTTCCATATATATTCAATGCGGTTTGATCCCTCGATGGTCAGTTTGCCGTCGGCCTTCGATGATGATCATGGAGGTCGGAACGTGTTAAAGTACGTTACGACTGGCAGTGGATTTGTTATGTTATTCGACGACTGGTTAAATTCAATGGGATTGGTGTTTACTCCAAGCTCGCAAGCTTGACTTAAAGAATTTTTACCATCACCCGCGCAATCAATTATAGTTTAATAGTAAAAAGCAATTGGCTGCGCCAAGAAAAGATGGGCGGTATTAAAGACAAATGTATTATCGAAAGCTGCAAATTTATATTAATTGGATTAGACTCATCTTGCAATATACACACGCTACTTGGAATAAAAAAATTTTCATGTTCGCAAAGCATGTTAGTAGCTGTCCAAAATTTAGAAATTCTCTGTTCCCGTACTTTACAGCATGTAAACTTGAAGGATACAGTTTTTATCTTTGTAATTATTATGGTTTTGAAGGTTGTGCCACTGTGTACAAATATTCCACCTTTATTTTTGGACGGGATGTACATGAATCCGACAATAAACAGGCAGGGAACAGAGGCAATGTCCGAAATTTCTTTGATCATAACTATTATGGTTGGGAAGCCTGCTGGTAAACTTCTCATTTCTCAAAAATATATAAATTTTTATACCAATTAACGAACAGTTCGAGAGAAGTGTTCCTTAAAAATATGACTTTTAAACTGTTCTTTGCTGAAATTTAAAATATATGTGATCCTGGGGATATTTTGAACGCTGTTTAGGAAATTGCATTGGCATGCTTGAACAGAAAACATTAAACTGTGTATTGTTACAATTTTTATATCAGGAAATTTGTTATGATAATTCTACTATTGAAATAAGTAATACGTTATCTCATGTGCTTTTATCTTGAGTGTGATTTAGTGCCTTGTAGAGATCAATTTGCAAGTTTGTACAATACAGCGTATCTTTAAATATCTAAATTGTTGCTGCTTTTACATATTGTGTTTATATGATTTGATGATCTACGGTAAATTGTATTTATTCCTCTATATAATTATACATGATAGATCATACGCGGTTGATTACAAATATTTTATATCACTGCAATTATATATATTTCTAGTGTAAGCTAAAAAATAGGATGTGTGATGAAGCATAACTTAATTATGAAAACAGGTTTATGTAGCACAGTTAAAAAATGTAATTTGTTTTTGCCAGATCTCAACTCGAATAAAATATCCAATATTACATATTTACTTTACAAATTATCAGATATTTTAGTCGAGTGAGAATATGGTGAAAATTTATATAATTAAACGAACATTGGTCGCGCGGGTGGTGATAACAATTATTATAATCAAGGTTGCGGTCTTGATATAAACACCTGACCCATTAATTACTTACATATGTCAGTATAAACTAAGAATTGTATAGTGTAGAAGCAGACGTGCCCAGGTTCGTATCCTGTCCGCGGCAAATTCTGGCCAGTACTTGATGCGTTCCCAATAAGGACGAAACCGGTCTACTGGATGAATTGCCTTTCTACACTATACAATTCTTAGTTTATACTGACATATGTAAGTAATTAATGGGTCAGGTGTTTATATCAAGACCGCAACCTTGGTTATAATAATATGGTGAAAAGTAAGTCGCTTTAGTTTAACAGTGTTGTATAAACCTTTTTTCAATTAGGTTATAGGTTAATACACAGAGTAACTCGCAAGAATGATTTCATTCAAAACTAAGTATAACTATGTAAGCACAAAATTGAGTTTAAATATTGACTTTATACATAAAATTGGTTATTTGGTGTTTAATTTCGATCAAATTTATAGCATTTCGCCAAATAAATAATTTAAATTCTTATTCATGGTTTTCTGGTTTAATAAGAAATAAGTACTAATAAAACTTATAAAGCTTTATTTATATGATTATGGTATGGAAATTGTTTCACGATTTACATACCTCAATTTTTTCAAAGGACAAAAAGAACTGTGTCAAATCTGACCACCTACATTTAATAAAGATGAGTTTCGAAGTTCGATATAATCTCCCTTACAATAATTGACAGCCAAATTTTGTACTAATTTATCAATCTCTCGTTAGCTTCTTCAGATAACTGGCGTTTTAATCATTAAATCCAGCTACATCCACGTGTATCAATGTTCAATAAAGTACACAACACAGCCTTATTCCGCCAAAGAACAAAGGAGCATGTTTAAACATAGGCAATTTTCACAATATTTCGCAATTGCTTTATCTACTTTGTTTTTCCATGTACATGAACAACTGATAAATATTTATAAATGAGCAAAATTTGGAATCAATAAATTACAACGATTTCTTTTTCACTAAATTATAATGGTACGTTTTTGTTATAAATATGTTACTAGTATGACATAAACTTTGCATATGGTAGCAAATCCAATCCATCTACTCGAATAATTTTTTTTCAATATTTTCAATCTTTGGTATTAACAGGAATCAAATCCCAAACCATTTATTTCAGAACTACATATTTTTTCCAACTAAGCAAGAGTGGATGGCTCTTCGGTATGACGTACATCTCCAATGCGTAATGTCATTAATGTGATTCTTGTTAGTAGACGCAATTACTATTTTACGAATTTATACGAATGCAGAAACTTTATTCTGTTTTAGGCCTAAAAACGTAGCTCACACATATATTATTAAATAGAGTTAACATGAAGCTTCTGACGATTTAAAATCAGTTCAGTATGAATATTTTAAATGCATAAAAATACAGGACATGGTTAAACACCATTATCGTGAGGTTAATGTTTTTGGAGGGTTGAATGCCGCATGAAACTAATAAATGTTTTTAAATTTAAATAAACTATAAATTAATTAAATTTAAATACTGTTTTGCCTACCAGTGACGGAGATAGAGCCGAGGCATTCATGTCGCCAAATGTTAAAACAACAAAATAGTGAGCTGGTAGGGTAAATATTTAATATCATAAGCAATTGGTTCGTTAAGCTTTTCTGTGAAATTATGCCCCAATCCTGGATACTTATTATAAAATTCAGGATGACTGACAGACAAACTGCAGATAAAATGAGACAGAATGCTATATTTTTAACTCAGAGTATAATAGTTTATTGCTTTCGCTGTTAAATTTGAATTAAATCATCACTATTTACGTAATTAACAATCCTAAAGTTGCAAAAACTTTTGCTTTAATGAATCAGCACTATTCATTGGTGACTTGAATTAGTGTAGATATCAGTTTTAGCACTTCTCATAACCAGCCATATTACACTTTATCATTGTTTGCGCGGTTGATGATATTAATTCTATAAATAAAGTTAACAAATTCAACTTATAGTGGGATAGGCGTTTATTTCAAACTCGCCAACTTGATTTAAAAAACCAATACATTTGTAAGGCAAGCTAAATTAGATATACGTCTCTCACCTCTAGTAGTCTGGAATACGTTTTACATTTCAGTTGCACAATTTCTATGCAGTCACGAACGTTAACTTTCTGCAGCTTTCGCCACATTTATATAGGTTATACCGTAAAACAATAATTGATTGCGCGGATTGTGATAACAATTTTTAAATCAAGTTTGCGAGCTTAAAATGAACACCAATCGGACTGTATTTAACCAGTCTAACAACATAGCACAGCTATCGTTATTCACACGTACTGGCGTGTTTCGACCTTCTATGAATATCATCAGAGAACGACGTCAAACAGACTAGCGAGGATCAAACAGCAATACATATACATGAAAAACAAAATTAGATATGCGACTAAACTCTGGTAGTCTCGTATACATAGCAATTAAACGGGAAATGTCGGCTGCACAATTTCTGTGCAGTCACGAAATTGAAATCTCTGCATTTTTTCTATAATCAAGGTTGCGAGCTTGATATAAACACCTGGCCCATTAAGTACTAAAATTTTTTCAGTATAAACTAAGAATTGTATAGTGTAGAAAAGGCAATTCATCCAGTAGACCGGTTTCATCCTTAGTGGGAACTCAGGTAATGGCCAGAATTTTCCCGCGGACAGGGATAGCAACCTGGGCACGTCCGCTTCGGAATCTGGTTCTCTAATCACTGAGCCGCCCTGCCGCACATAAATGCAATTCATCCAGTAGGCTGGTTTCGTCCTTATTGGTAACTCATCATGTAATGGCCAGAATCTGTCGAGGACAGGGCTCGAACTTAGGCACGTCTGCTTCGGAATCTGGTGCTCTAACCACTGAGCCACTCTGCAGATTTAGCCGCATTTATATAGGTTATACAAGTAAACAAACATTGATTGCGCAAGTGATGAAAGTAATAATTTAAAGCAAGCTTTTGAACTTGAGATAAACACCAATTCCATTTATATCACCAGCCGTATTTATAGATTAGCTTTCCTCGTATATGCAATGAGCTTTGTCGTCTGGCTGTAATTATGACCCTAGAATTTCAAAACGCGTCAGTTCGCTTGCCTGGCGGTAGTTCTGCTGGGCAATGCAACTAATTACTTACAATGAAATTGTGGCTTTCCTAATGCTTTAACTTTTCTACTGAAGTACTAGCTTTAAAAGATTATGAGATTTCCTTGAAAAATGAAAGTAGTAGCTTGGTTGGTTGAGCACTATTGTTTTCAATGAAAGGAATTAAAAATTACACATCCATTATAACTGAAGGATGGTTGAGGTGGGTCAGCAGTTTGTATTTTCGAAAATAGATTTCCAGACTGAATTTAAAGATTCTAAATAAATAAATAATTAACCGATTTGTCCCAACAAAAGTCTGTACTTAATATGCCAATATACTGATGTTCACCTGAGCTCATTTCCTTCAAAATAATCTTCTCAGTTATTAAAATTTCGTGATGAGCAAGAAAGAATCAAAATATTATTACACACATTTTGTGGTAAATTCATTCTACAATAGCATTATTATATTTCTTGTTCAGATTTCGATCAATAATGGTCGCACTTATTATTTCCAAAATTTAATCAAATTGAACAAATCTAACTGAGAGCCGGCAGGGTTAATTGAAATAAAACTAAAAATTTAGTTATGCTTCTGTAAACGGGCTACTCCTAAGGAGTATTCGAATGTTTGAAGTATCAACAAGAGTGATCGTACAAAAATATGTGCAAATCAGTTTATTTTGTATTTGGACAAAGAGAAGAATGTGAAATAAACGCTAAGGGGAAAGTGCACATTTTAAAGTTAGTCTTCGTATAAACTTTCAATTGTAACAGTTTGAAATCAAGCTGTTTAAATTAAAATGATTCATTTATTGGCAAAATTCAACGCAAGCCACTCAGTATTGAAAATACATAACACGTTATGCAACAGTAGCTAAAGCGACTCAATTTCTACATAATTAATAGTTCTATATTCTCAAATGCGTTGAAATAACGTACGTACAATTATGAATTCGTGTATCGCACCTAGTAATAAAAAGGACATGGCAAAGTTAGCATGAGCAAAGGTTTTACGCGTATGTACAAACGAATTTTATGCTTACTAGCGACTAAAAAATACATTGTACAATTAAATGCTGACTTTTGCATATCCTTCTGAATTTATTTCGACTGGATTGTTACTAGAAACGAAATGCATAATGAATTACTGCATTTTTTGCCAGTTCTTCGCTTCCAAAAGTATATATCTGTAATATGTTTTCTTCAATTATGCCATAAATACAGCGAAAACTTGAAAACTGATATCGATCGAGACCACAGTATAAGGAATTTCCAAAGTAGATGCTTAAAATGTCTATTATTCTCAATATCGTTATTGGAAGTTAACGACGTTACTGCTTGAATACAAATTCGTATAAGAATGTGTACCGTGCAACTGTCAAAAATTCCTTAGCCATATATGTGTTGGGTGTAATGCGTAATATCGGACCCACTGACTCGTCGTAATTAAGCACGAAATATGCGTGATAATATGAGATTAGAATTTTCGTTCATGCCAACTTGGTTTTATCCTACTGGTCCAATTAGAACTAACTTAGAAGTAGGTACGAAAAACATAATACTTTAGTCCATTTCACGTTGCTTTTTTCAAATTGAAATATTTGTGCCTGTGCACACACAATAAATTTCGCATTGCAGATGTGATTTCACAAACATGTGTGGTTTTCAGTCCATTGCATAGCACATAATGAACAATTTTAAGATATTTCACACCTGCAAGTTAACTATGATTATTCAAAAATTAATAATAGGCCTATTAAAGTTCAAAAGCTATTTCTCTCCAATTATCATCAAATATGCATCCTCATTAATTAGTTAGTAACAAGTTTATGTGCACATAATGAAAATAATATTTTTCATCATGGTCAACGATTGCACTCCACTCACATCTTTTTGAAAGCTTGACGAATTAAAACGGCAAATAGCCAATTACGAATATATATATATATATATATATATATATATATATATATATATATTCATTGCCTATTTAATTAAAATAATATTTTCATCACGGTCAACGATTGCACTCCACTCACATCTTTTTGAAAGCTTGACGAATTCAAACGGCAAATAGCCAATTACGAATATATATATATATATATATATATATATATATATATATATATATATATATATTCATTGCCTATTTAATTAAAATAATATTTTTCATCATGGTCAACGATTGCACTCCACTCACATCTTTTTTGAAAGCTTGACGAATTAAAACGGCAAATAGCCAATTACGAATATATATATATATATATATATATATATATATATATATATATATATATATATATATTCATTGTCTATTTAATTAAAGTCTGGAATTCTATACATAGTGCCACTCTGTCGCACACTACACACAATTTTTATTAGTATAAAAACTCATGGTTTAGCTAGTCTTTCGTTTCGGGTGGTGCTAATGTGGCATCACTTTTGTCTTAAATTCCAGCTAACCATCCCCAATTAGCCACTATAGAGCAGACACGACGCTACCTCAGGATGTGGTATTAAAATGAATATATATATATATATAATTGGACGAACATTGTTTGTCCGGGAGGTGAAAACAATTACTTAAATCAAGGTTGCGATCTCGATGTAAACACCAGTATAAATTAAGAATTGTATAATGTAGAAAAGCAAAATCATCCATTAGACCGGGTTTACATTTATTGAAAGCTCTTCACGTACTATCCAGAATTTGCCGCGGACAGGCTTCGTATTCGGGACCGTCTGATTCGGAAGTTGTTTCTGTATCCACTGAGCCACAATGCCGCACGCTACGCTTAACTTTCAGTTATATAAAAAATTATGCTTTTTGGTTATCCTCTGCTTGTGGTGGAACGGATATGACAACTCTTAAAATCTTAAGTTCCTATCAGCGAGCATTAATCAATCACTAGAGATCAGACATCATGATACCCGGGGAAATGGAATTGAATAGAATATATATTTATAATTAAACGATCAATGATTGAACCACTTACTTTGCCAAATATTACTGGGTGCAAAATTTTAGTTATACCAATATATTACTATAGTATCAAATAGTTCCTTTGTAAAATTATTTACCAGTTTTATTGTATATTATTTTTAAATTAACTTCTCAATCGGATAACTCATTTAAGTGAAACTTTTTCTTGACAGAATGTTTCATAATTACCTGGACATGTTTGCGAAAACATCTGCTGCATTCCTATCAATGTTCTTTTTTCCGAAATTTCAGCATTTCTTTTGAATGCCTTTTTTACAGGACTGCTCATGATATGATATTTTACGGATAAGAAAGCAAGTAAAGTTTTGTTTAAATTGTTTCATTTAAACTTATTGGTTGATTTCAAAATAATAAATAAACTTACTTCATGTATATATATATATATATATATATATATATATATATATATATATATATATATGTGTGTGTGTGTTTGTGTATGTGAGAGAGAGAATGTTCCGCAATTATAGACAGGCATAGGTACATCTGTTGAAACATCAGTAACAGTTATGAAATCAATTTGTAAGTATAAATAAAAACATTTAAAGTAAAATTTTACTTCGATTAATACTTCGTTTAAATTCTCACGATCAAAAGGCATTCAAATTTAAATATAGAAATATCGAAAATAAAAACATTGGCGGGAATTAAGCACAATTTTTCAAAAGCATATCTCAGGTTAAATCTACTGCTGATCAGTTGACCGACATAGCTCGATATTTTATTCATAATTAAAAGGATAGTTTTACTTAATGTGGTTTGATCCTCAATAATCAGTGTGTCATCGTGCTCCTAAAAAGATCATGAAGTTTGAAACACGTGAGTACGTGTGGGTGGCGTTGGTTATACTATGAAAAGTGGCTGGTTAAATACAATGAAATTAGATTGCACAAATATCTAAACAGCAGCACACATCAAACAAATATAAACGCAAACATAATTGGTACCATGTACCGACTCAATTTTTTTGCATAATGTTACACTCGAATTATATCTTAATTTTTCCTATTTTGATGATGTATCTATTATTCTTTACAGCCGAACTTTCTGATATTGATATATTGTACAGTACAACTAGTGAGATATACTTATCTACATGAGACTAATTGCACATTTTTATGTGATGTGGTAACTTTTTTTTATATTGTACATTTTCCAATTTGTTTTGATGGAACATGTGTGGTTTGAATCTAAATAAAGATATTCTATTCTTTTCTATTCTAATTAACACCCCTAGCTTCCGCGGCGGATTTAAATTTTTCATGGCTGCGCATGAATCGCTTTAAACTTATTATTTAAAACATTCTTGGAGTAAATGCTTCAAAGGTACCAATGGTTATGTAATTCAAAAAAGGCTAACTCTCTTTATACATCATATGAAGATAAGCAAAAGCAAACGTAAATCCTTTGCAAATGGCAAAGAAAGAGTATAAACCGCTGACCTCACGATGAAGCATCATCAATAAATGCATGTATCTATTAGGTGTTGCGAACCTAGTAACAAATTAATTCAGTTGTGACCAGAAGGATAAACCAAAGGCAGCATGAACGGAAAGTATAATCTCATGCACATTCGTTTCGTGCTTACTGGCGACTCATCAGTAGGAGCCGGTATACCGCCCTATAACCACTATATATTTGGTAAAAGAATGTGGAATAATAGGACGGTACAATCTCCTAGACGAATGTGAAAACCTTTAATAGTGAAGCTAAAATCATATAAAGTCTACGACAATGCGACTTCAATGCTAACTCACACTATATAATATATATACCGAGTCTGTAAAGGATACTAACACTATGGCTATTGTGTTAGTAACTGATACCTTTTTTTAACTCGATGAGTACCGGATATTAACACTATGGTTTCCGAGTCGGTACATGATACCAACCTGATGGATATCAATTTATGCTAAAGTTCACCGTAATTGAGAATTACATCAATTTCCGAACACCTGTTACCCCAGTTAAACCATACACTTTGGCCTTGATCGATATCAGTTATCACATTTCGCGGTAAGCATGACATCATTCAATTCAATATATTACAGTTAAATACTGTTTGTTGCGAAGATCTAATATATATACAAGTATGTATTAGGTGTTGCGAACCTAGTAACAAATTAGTTCAGTTGTGACCAGAAGGATAAACCAAAGGCAGCATGAACGGAAAGTATAATCTCATGCACATTCGTTTCGTGCTTACTGGCGACTCATCAGTAGGAGCCGGTATTACGCCCTTTAACCACTATATATTTGGTAGAAGAGTGTGGAATAATAGGACGGTACAATCTCCTAGACGAATGTGTAAACCTGTAATAGTGAAGCTAACATAATCTGAAGTCAACGAAAATGCGACTTCAATGCTAACTCACACTATATAATATATATACCGAGTCTGTAAAGGATACTAACACTGGCTATTGTGTTAGTAACTGATACCTTTTTTGAAATCGATGAGTACCGGATACTAACACTATGGTTTCGAGTCGGTACATGATACCAACCTGATGGATATAAATTTATGCTAAAGTTCACCCAAATTGAGAATTACATCAATTTCCGAACACCTGTTACTCCAGTTAAACCATACACTCTGGCCTTCATCGATAACAGTTATCACATTTCGCAGTAAGCATGACATCATTCAATTCAATATATTACAGTTAAATACTGTTTGTTGCGAAGAGCTAATACATATGCAAGTATGTATTAGGTTTTGCGAACCTAGTAACAAATTAGTTCAGTTGTGACCAGAAGGATAAACCAAAGGCAGCATGAACGGAAAGTATAATCTCATGCACATTCGTTACCGCGAAATGTGATAACTGATATCGATGAAGGCCAGAGTGTATGGTTTAACTGGAGTAACAGGTGTTCGGAAATTGTTGTAATTCTCAATTTGGGTGAACTTTAGCAAAAATTGATATCCATCAGGTTGGTATCATGTACCGACTCGGAAACCATATTGTTAGTATCCGGTACTCATCGATTTCAAAAAAAGGTATCAGTTACTAACACAATAGCCGTAGTGTTAGTATCTTTTACAGACTCGGTATATATATTATATAGTGTGAGTTAGCATTGAAGTCGCATTATCGTTGACTTTAGATGATGTTAGCTTCACTATTACAGGTTCACACATTCGTCTAGGAGATTGTACCGTCCTATTATTCCACATTCTTCTACCAAATATATAGTGGTTAAAGGGCGTAATACCGGCTCATACTGATGAGTCGCCAGTAAGCACGAAACGAATGTGCATGAAATTATACTTTCCGTTCATGCTGTCTTTGGTTTCTCCTTCTGGTCGCAACTGAACTAATTTGTTACTAGGTTCGCAACACCTAATACATACTTGCATATATATTAGTTCTGCGCAAGATACTGTATTTAATCATCAATAAATGTTTTGATAGCTTTTGTCCATGTATTATGCATATAATAATGGCATTTTCCCGCGAAATCTACAATAAGATAATCTTTTGTCAATAGTGAGAGAGAGAGTTCGGTCCCGTTTAAATAGGATATTTAAATCTCAGTGTGGTTGCTATTATTGGTTAGAGCTCTGATATAAGACTATCCTCTTCATCGGCTTCATAGACAGCAACTAATCAATATTTAATAACAGTTGATGATGAGCACATTACGCATTCATCAATCAACGGCAATTCGACGTGGTCAGCTAGGTTCCGGACGGA
Organism: Eudiplozoon nipponicum; assembly: GCA_029291075.1. NCBI lineage: Eukaryota > Metazoa > Platyhelminthes > Monogenea > Mazocraeidea > Diplozoidae > Eudiplozoon > Eudiplozoon nipponicum. The sequence continues at coordinate 5,868 of JAQBSW010010755.1, read as the reverse complement.
TTATCGTTATAAAAAGCTATTCAAATAGGAAATTATTTTATTTTATTTTTTCATAAAATGTGTAATTATTAATGTAATACTTTCACAATTATCACAATGTACATTTCCCAGAAATGAATTTATAATATGATGGAGCGATCCAATAGGAATTCAGCTTTCGATAGCCAATGACAATTGTTGCGGAAAGTGTTTTAATAAACGACAATTTAAGCTACGACTCGAGTTTATCAATTATTCCTGCGACTTGATGAATCAAATTAACTCTACTTCAGCTTGCCTTTTTTATTAACAACTGCATAACAGAGGTATCGGCTAAAGTAGCCAACCGCCACAGTAAGATAAATGAAATAGCACCATAGTTTAGAAGAAAAAAGTGTCAGTTGTAATGAGACTACTCAGTTGCAGGCCAACCGATGTTGTCAAACAGAATTTCCTTCGATCTTCACTATACCGATTCATAATACAACCAAATTTCGTTGTGAAATATGCCAACAAAAACACGCTTTAAAACTTTCTACATAATATTTGTGTGATGATAAAAATTGAGTACGGTTGGATGCCATTAAACGTTATCTTTCCAGCGAATAACAATTAGACCAAATTCTTGAAGATGATTTGATCCCATAACACAAAACCTCATTGTGGTTGATTTTAGTGGTTTAGCTAAGTACGCCAAATTGTATGTGAACATCTAACGTGCATACTATTATTTGATTACGATATTATATACCGATTGTGGTATTCATAATCGTTTATCTGTTATTGAAGGCCAATAAGAGCTGTGCTTCTCAAGCAACGGTAGTTAAAAATTTGTAAGCGACTAAATAGTCCAGACACAAGGGTTTGCGAATACTGTAAATCCAGGTGCACTAAAGAAACGGTCAATAAGACGAGATGATAATCTATTGTCTTGCATTAAGTTGTCAAGGCTGGAAATAGCCGGAAAAACTTTCTAGATTCTCAAATTCGCATCATCAACCCTATCGTTTGAGATCTTACTACAATTGCCAAGATCAGCCCATATGTTGATGGCTTATAAATCTTCATATTGAAGCAAAAGAAACTGTTGCAGTTTCTGATAGTTCGCGAATTTTTTGCCGAAAGATGGAATGACGGGTGATAATATATCCCAGGTGTCTGTGCAGAATCACGGGTGGCGAATAATAAAAAAAGTCATTCATGTTGTCAAGGTTAACTAATTTATCACCTTAGGGAACTTTAACGCTGGTTGCCTCAATGAGCGGAAGAACACAGTTCATAATATCACCTATTTTAATTTGATCGAATATTGAGTTAATTTGTAGCCTATTCTGTCGTCAACGTATGTAAAAAAACTGAGTCATCGTTTATTTAACACCTTATCGCGACAAAATATGTAAGCTTAAAGCTTTTACTTTATGTGTGTTATCTCTACCTACATTTCAATTCACATATCCCCGGTTAAAGTACAATCTGTTGCTGTGGCTCTCGTGAAGCGCCAAGACGGCCGATCAACGAGAAACCTATATATAAATGCACTCAATCTTATCCAACGGAGGTTAACGCAGGAATAAATATTACTCCTTTAATGGTAGAAGTGATGATCGACATGCTCCAAGAAACACATAAATTCTACTTAATCCATACATTAAAAAATAGATTAAACTTTACACTACAGAATTTGTCACCAGCGTCCTCACCTACGGTAAGAAGCAGATCATCGGGATCTCTAGAATGTCTGCATTCGTGAATTATGATAACATTCTATATTTATAACTAAACCTGTGGTTCAAAAGTGAAGTTTAAACTCGGGTTCTAGTACAATTTCGCGAATTCTAATTATTTCATGTAAATAAGATAATTTATTTCAAACGATTAGTCCAAACAAATAGACAAGTTTTTCGGTAATATGAATTTTACAGCAAGTATTTAATGATTCACCGACCGTTAATTTGCATTGCTTTAAATCAAGTTTGCAAGCATGAAGTAAACACCAACCCCATTGTATTTAACCAGTCTTCGAACAACCATATATATTCAATGTGGTTTGATCCACGATAGTCAGTTTGCCGTCGTACTCTGGTGATGATCATGGAAGGTCGAAACGCGTCAGTGCGTTGCGGCTGGCGGTAGTTTTGTTATGTTGTTCGAAGACTGGTTAAATACAATGGGGTCGGTGTTTACTTCAAGCTCGCAAACTTGATATAAAGCATTGTTACCACCACCCGCGCAATCAATTATTGTTAAATTGCATCGTTAATTTGCATGTTACTATTGAGCAAAAAGATTGAAACACATATAGGCTGTTACTTAATGTCAATTCTTCTACATCTCTTCAGCATCTTTAGTCCAAAATGCCGCAGTAGCCAATTTTAGATTTTTATATTAAAACAAAATTGACCTTCGTTCATTGTAAGGGAGTTTATTTTGAACATCAAAACTAATCTTTATAAAATGTCCGCGGAAAATTCTTCCCAGTACGTGATTAGCTCCCAAGATGGACGAACCCGGTCTGCTGGATTAATTGCCTTTTCTACACTATACAATTCTTAGTTTGTACTGACAAAGTTCAGTAACTAATGGGTCAGGTGTTTATATAAAGTTTGCCACCTTGATTATAGCAAATTTCATATTTTTCTTTATTTTGCGCCGAGTAGCTCCACTGAGTGAAGTGGCATTTTGTTTGAAGAATCTCTATAGACCTGTCCGAAATACAAAGATTAATTAAACAGGTACCTATAATGTAATACGCAAATAACTGCTCTGAGAATAGCGCACCTCATCGTTGTTCATAGCGCCTCCTAAGTCACACTACTGAGACAAGAAAATTAAAATTTTATATACCTTCATATTTCGCTAACTAGAGGACTGTCCAAGTTGAATAATATGTATAGGAATCTTATTCTTTATTAACGTTCCGATAAATGTGAACGTAAACCTACATCGGCCGAATACGTGATCTAAATCTACATGCATGTCTCAGACCAAAAGACAGTTCTGGATACAACAATACAAACTGGCGCAAAATGTTAAATGTTTTATTTGAAACCGTAGTTGCTTGCGATTGATTTATTTTAAATTCATAATCAATTTTTAGGTTGTAAATGCATTCATCTCAATTCTGCTGAAACAATTTAATTCGACATCATATCCACAATTGTCTAGGTGCCACTTATAAAAACAGGTCAAACCTGGCTAGTTGAAATTTTGTGCTGAAACTGACAAAAACAAGTATTCGCATGAGACAAAATCTAATTATGCATCGTTGAACTAAAACTCATAAATGCAAATAAAATCATGTGATTTTTTCACACCCGAAGTAATTTTACTACCAAAAAGTTACCTAATAAGTCAAAACCGATGGTCTAATAGCGAGATTTAAAATGAAATTCTACGTTACATTAATGTTATAACCACAAATTAAATATTAATTACGGCAGGATGGTATCATATATATGTCGTCAGAATAAAGTTAAAAGTACATACATTAGAAAATGAAATTCATCAAGTAGGCCTTTTACGCCATAATTGTGCTCTCAACGAGTACTTGCCAATATTGCTGCAACTGGAGCTCGTTCTGAGGCACGTATGATTCGGAGTCCTAAAACTCATCCACTTAGCCACCCAAGCGCGTACTTTCTGCACTTATCAGTAATCGAACAACTTAAATTTTTTATAAGTCTTGTCTTCAGGTGATGCATATTTTTACATCACTTTCGACCTATACTTCTTTTTGATAACACCTGATCTGTCGATATAGAACAGGCACAATGCCACGTGGGTAGGCTATACTGATTTAAATGTTTATGGCTGAATTATTTTGTAGATATGCTCAAAGTATACGGTAGCTAATATCATAAATAAAGTAGACAGGTTAGGCTCTTATAGAGCACCCATCAGGTACCTTCCAGAATTGCCACCACCGGGGCTGGAACCAAGAAAAATTTAGTTTGGAGTCATGCGATTCTTCACTAAACCATCCAAACGCACACTAAATACAATTTTTAGTAACATAAAAATTTTTATTTTTTGTCAGTCGTACCTTCAGGTTGAACCTATGTAGCAATGCTTAAGACCCAAAATTCCAACTGGCAACACCCGATCCGTCATTTACGAACAGACATAATGACATTTTTGGAAGCCATTTGGATTTAAAGGTTGATCGTAGCATTATATTATAAATATTTTGTTAGTATAAATTTAACGTAGCATGAGGTACGAAATATAATTAATTCAAGGATAACGGCTTCGTCCCATTGGAGCACTCGTCAAGTTCTTGTCAGAACTACCGTAACTAGGGCTCGAACCTAGACAGAATTTCCTATAAATCCAGTAAAATCAAAGACGAGTACTGAACACAATTTTCGAAATTAGAAAAAGCTTTTTGTCGGTCTTTCATTCATTTGGAGTCGCATTCGACCCAAAGGTCCTGCAGACCACTCCCAATCTGTCACTATAGAAAAGGCACAATGCAACCCGAGAAAGTTACATAGTTTTAAATCTCTATGGCAGGATCTTACTTTGTATATGTCAACAGTATATACTTAACATTGCATCATATAGCAAATATAATTCATCCAGTAGACCAGTTTTATCCGAATTTGTCTCACTGATAAGGAGTGGTTAGTTGGTCCTAGAGATCGAAAGCCAAACCAAATATTCTCTACCTGAAGGAAAGAATGATCAAAAGCATTAGTTAGTACACAACAGAAAATGACCGGCAATCGGATCTCCTATAAAATACCACATGAGCCCGATGACGGCACCATGTCTCGGCGTGTGTTCCCCGCCACAAAAGGAGACAACAGCCACAGGATTACATGGACTCCTGGACAGTACCCCGTACTTCCGAATAGCGAATGAGCTCTCAACAGCCACCGGCAACTATACAACTTACTGCTGCCTTGCAGACTGCGCTTGGATGTGCAAAGGCTAGAGGTGCGTCCTCGATCAAAAAGCCGAGTGGTGAGGGGACACCACTTGTACCAAATTCCCAAGAAACTCCATGAAAACTCCATGAAAATGTCACAATCTATGAATACCGTTCATGCTACGGCGTCCCCGGCAAGCGACGCGCTCTGTGCTCCCTCAGAGGCTAGGGTGTCAAGTGAAAAGCTATCTGGTTTTATCAGCGCGAAAACACCTATTTATTTCGGGTGTTGGAATGTTCGAACATTGCTTGATATCGGCAGTCAAGCAATCACGGCCAAATCTTTATATGACTACCAGATTGAAGTTGCATGCCTGTCTGAAGTCCGACTGCCCGGCACAGGATCAACGAAGATAAAAGTACCGTCGGCAGAATCAACATACTTGATGCATCACAGCGGACCAGTTGACGGGTCCGGACAACACGGTGTAGCCATTCTAATTGGTCCTACGGCGCAGAGAGCCATGCTGGCTTGGAATCCTGTATCACCGAGGATCGCAACGGTATGACTGAGAGGGAAACCTTTCAACATCACGGTGGTAGCCGTCTACGCACCAACCCTCGCAGCTGATTCAGATGTGAAAGATGAGTTCTACGACCAACTGCAAGAGACTATAAACGGAATTTCCAGAGGCGACATACTGTTTGTCGCTGGTGACTGGAACGCACGAACAGGACCTTCTGACTCATCCACCAGACACATACTGGAAAGTTTGGTCTAGGTGAACGCTGCGAGAACGGAGCACGACTTATCAGCTTTGCAGATGTCAACCATATGTGCGTTACCAATACGTTTCCAACACCCTCGGAAGCATTTGCTCACCTGGTATTCAAACGATGGTCACACAGCCAATCAGATCGACTACATTTTGGTACGGTCGCGTTGGATGTCTTCTGTCGAAGATTGCAGGTCATACCGAGGAGCTGAAACTGGCAGCCGAGGAGGGTCCGACCACACT
>JAQBSW010010754.1:0-22855 GCA_029291075.1 Eudiplozoon nipponicum | reverse complement strand
TGATTGGTGCCGCGTAAATTAAATTTAAATTTCATTTACGCAATATGTCGGCGAATTGTTCTTGAGCCGTTACAATTGTAATTCTCCGGCTAGAGTGTCGTGCAACGTAATGGAACAGCTCAAGAACAATTTGCTGACGCGCGCGGTTTGAAATGGCTCCAATTTTGTCGCATTCTGATATTGAAAAAATTGTTATGGATCTCCAGAACTCAGTGAAGGTGTTGAAAGAAGACAACAACTATTTAAAAAATGAAGTGTCCAAATTGAAGAATGAGGCTGTTGTGAGTGCGATGAAATTGGAACAGGCGGTTAAAAATAATGAGACTTTAAGCGCGCGTATAGTTGAACTGAATGAAGCGTTAAACATTAAGTTAGACAAAATACAAATTGATGTTCAGCCTTGGATTGAATTGGCTGCTATAACAGTGGAAGGTGACACGCCTGTTAAAAATAAATCATCTGGCGAAGAAATATTGAATATATTGGCGAATGAAGTATCAGCGCGAAAGAGCAAACAAGATCAACTAGTATTATTTAATCTTGATGAAAATGCTGAGGTAAATGACGTCCAGAAATTAAATGCGTTAATAAAAGAAGAGACGCATGCGGATATTGCAAAATGCTTTAGGGTGGGTAAACGATCAGATCGTCCAAGGCCAGTTATTGTAAAATTATCAAAATGCCCAACAAATATGCAGATTGAGTCCATCAACAAAAATAAAGATGAGAGTCTGAGTTTTTGCAGCATTTTATTGGTCGGGACAAAACGTTTCTCCAACGAAAGTTGGCTAAAGCAAAAAAGTTAATAAACAACCAGGAACGGAAGCAGCCAACCCCTGATCAAGCAACCTCTGAGACCGCAGCATCAAAAAACGATGTATCATTAATAAATGTTGTGGACAGCGGGGGGAGAGGAAGAATGGCCTCAAAACCTGGGAAACGAATAATAAAGAAGCCAACAAAGCTGAATCAGTAAAAGTCGATTATTGTTTAGATAAGTCGTGTTCTACATTTACTTTATTTTATGCTAACTTTCGAAGTGTTAGGAACAAAAACATTTTGCTTTGTAATTTTATAATATGTAATGATTTTGATTTTATAATTTTATCTGAAACCTGGCTTAACAAGAATATAGAAAACCATGAATTTGATATTCCTCACTATTCTTTATTTAGAAAAGACAGATCGCTGGATAAAAGAGGTGGAGGAGTACTCATTTATAGTAAATCAGTATTAAAGGCGAAAATTTTGCATACTAGTGAAGATAATGCTATCATTGATTTTTTATCTATTCAAATTGATAATCTGATTTTAACTGCTGTTTACAGACCGCCGTATGCTACTTTATATGATGATCAATCTTTTACCAATTCTTTTCAAGCTATTTTTGACTGTCATGGCTATAATGTAGTGGTAGGTGACTTTAATAAGTTACATGACTGTGAAATAATCAATTTTTTTCTAATCATGATCTCAAGCAGATTATAAATGAATCAACTAGAGGTTCGCAATGCTTAGATCATGTATATTTAGAAATTGAAATGGTGAAATCACACAGTTATGATGTTGTTAATTATTTCAAAGAATTGGATCACAAACAAATTATTCTACAATGGAACATCTTGAGTAGCAAAACACAGAAACTAAATTTTGAAAATGCACACGTGCACTGTTCCAGAATCAACTGGAATCTTTTTAGAGAATTAAGCTTACTGATTGATTATGAAAGTTTTTATTTCTTGAACACTGACGAGTTTGTTTCTTCTGTTTCATCGTTATTATCTATTTTATTTCAGGCATCTACGTTTACTGATATTATACCGAAACGAATTAATAGAAAATTGTGTAAACTAAGAATTAAACGAGATAATATAATAAAGTGTAGTCTTATCAATAGTATTAAACAAATGAGGTTAGATCTCATTGATAACGAAATTAATTCATCACTGCTGATAATTCGGCAAAGATCAGAACGAATTATTTTGGCCAAAATGAAGAGTAATCCTAGACTAGGATACAAACTCCTCACAGATTATAGTAAATATAAGGAAAAGTTAAAGCTTATATTACCTGTGGATAAAACTGAGTACGAATTTCTCTGTGAATTGGATGATGTTTTTGGCAATTTGATATGTAATCCACAGAATGAAAGAAATTTTATGGAACTACCTGATCCTTTGGGAGACCAGGAATCAGGACTTGTTATTGACAGTGATGAATTGATAAAATTGATGTTAAAAATCAAATAAAAAAAAACAAAAAGATCACTTTGGTATTTCGATTGATAACCTGCTTCAATTACCCTTAACCTTTAGGAATGTGCTCTGCAACTTTATAAATAGAATTTTGATGAAAGGGAAATTACCAATCGATATACTAACGATAGTAGCTAAGCCGTTGCCAAAAGTAAGTAAGCCAACGTGCGCCAGTGATTATAGATTAATCTCTATTATCCCTTCGTTTTTGAAGATAATAGAACGAGTGATACTAGATCATTTAGAATGTATGTTGCCGGCTGATTTTGATTTATGTCAACATGGATTTACGAAAGATAGATCGACAACTACTAATATGCTCTCTATGTGGAAACATGTAATTTCATTAGATGAGAATAAATTAGATGCATTAATTGTATTTATAGATATTTCAAAAGCCTTTGACTCTATATCTTTTGATGCTATTTTGAATGCGATTAGTTTGTTGAATATTGATCCGAATATTTTTAGATTACTTAAATACTATCGATATAATCAAAGAATGAGTATTCAAGTAAACGATTTGATATCAAAATCGAAACGAGTAACGAGTGGAATTCCACAGGGATCAAGTTTGGAGCCAATTTTATTTAAAATTGTGTTTGCACATTTGGAAACTAAGATCCTTAACGGTCGAGTTTGCAAATTTGCTGATGATTTGAAAATAATCTTCCCAATTGATCCAAAAAATGTCGAATTCTCCAAAAATAATGTGACATTAGATTTGTATGATTTGAGTAGATATTTGATTACACTAGGGCTGAGAATAAACAATAAAAAGAAGAGAGCTTTAAAAATAGGTAACAGAACAAACTTTCATTATGTTTATTTTCATGATGCAGTGATTAATGATGTGTTTGAAATTAAACTTATGCAAGAAATTAAGGATTTAGGTATAACTATTCAATGTACAGCTTCTGCTGAGAGACATATTGAAAGAATAGTAGGCAGTGCCAAAAAAAGATGGGCACTAATAAATCGAAATATTTTATCGAATGACATTAAACTAAAAATGTATATCATATGGATTAGACCAATACTAGAATATGCTGTTGCTACTTGGAATCCATTAAAAAAGGGATTGTCCAATAAGATAGAAGCTGTACAAAGAAAAGTTGTGAAACAAATTAGTCCTATCTACTGCACTATATACGCCTCTAGATTACAGTTTGTGTCATTGCAATCTTTGTGGTTTCGGAGGATGTGCTATTGCATAAAAGTTTTCCATCTGAACCAGTGTACTGGTGCCTATATGACTCCGATAAGAAAGAGTCATGAAGTTGGAACTAGATCTGGGCATTTGGCAATATCTCCTCCTTTGGTGGGGAATGTTGCGAGCAAGTTATTCTCTTTCTCGAAAATCTACAAAATTTATAACCAATTGCCAAAGGGGCTTAGAGAATTGCCTCCGTCTAAGATGTCTTTTAAATTTTTATCTACTGAACTTGAAAGAGTCTACAATCCTGCTGATATTTTTTATATTGATTATGATAATATTTTCTCATGGTTGAATAAAAGACAAGCATAATTGTTATCGGAAACAGATTTTCTTGAGATTTTTATTTCCAAATTTTGTTTTATCATATTTGAAATGCTGTGCATTATATCATCATGTTAGTCAACAATACATACACCAATTACTAGTCATGGTTCTCAAATTTTTGGATAATGTTTCACTCGAATTATACCTTAATTGTTCCTATTTTGATAATGTATCTATCATTCTCTACAACCGTTCTTTCTATTATTGTTTTGTTTTATAGTACAACTAGTGAGATATACTTATCTATATATGACTAATTGCATAATTATATGTGATGTGATAATTTAAAAAAAATATATCGTACATATTTCAATTTTATTATTTGATGGAATATGTGTGGTTTGAATCCAAATAAAGATATTCTATTCTATTCTAAAAAAAATTGCGTAAATAAAATTTAAATTTAATTTACGCGGCATCAATTAAAATAAGCAAAATTTTCCGTTAACCACGAGCTTTCGTTTTCACGCTATATTAGCACGATGCATTTACCATGATAATCAGTAGCCACGTTTGATTTCTGCTACGCAATACGTGTACGTGCTGTCTCCTGTCATACTGATTTTTCACCAACGCTGACTTCTGGACTTGATTCACAAGCATAGTCACCTAGTCATGCCAATCTTGTCGCTGCACAACTAGTAAGACGAAGTAACATCTAATTATTGGACCTCTACGTGTGCCAGTCACCATAGTGTTGTCGCAGATCTTCAACGAGACAATTCTGAGCCTTCACACAGTCTCTCGCCGCTGATTTGAACGATACCAACAGAAGGAACACAAGCCAGTCAACCAAAGCCGCTCTCAAGTGTCTAGGAGTATTTCTAAACACTGCTACACTAACTAACTTTTTTGGCATTTGCCGGAGAATTCAATTCCGGTCCTAATAAAGACGACAAACAGTACTAATTCTCAGCCGCCTTGGAACCACACTGCTTTGTAACGTCGTACGGCATTTATTTGAAGTTGGGGCGTTTACTTCCATTACGCTAAAATGAAAAACCGCGTCAAAATCAAATAAAGAATTGTTAATTCACTATCATTTAATTATTTGATAATATTATAAAATCAGTAATATCCGTAATCGTTAAAAATATTTTATTAATAAAAAACTTATGTAACAATTACAAAGGCAAGGATATGTCACAAAATACTTCAATTAAATATGAAAAACTTACAAATATTTAAAAGCAGCATATAAATACAATCTTCAAAATGTGTCATTGAACAAAAAGTAAATAATGAAACATGTTAAATTAAAATGTAATGTTCCGCCTAGTGTGTTGTGCAGCGTAACTAATAAAACAAAAACAGACAGGAGGAAAGTTTTGTCTGGTGGCAAGAATCGTGAGAATTTGTGGGACTTAACAGAACGTGAATGACTTGAAGTCATTCTATACACTGGCTCATTGTTTCTTTGTCGTGAGCTTAAGATTAGTTGGCTGGAGAAATGTTGCCAAGAGATAACGTTGCAAGCCATCGAGTGAATCTATCAAACATGGTTAAATGGTAGATGAACTTTATTGATGAGAAAGATGGGTGGGTGCGAGGTTTTTTGGAATTGTTGCAACTTAGAATGAGTATGCCGAGTGATTGAATTAGCAAGTCATAACAGTTTCATTACTCTCGGATTCTAGCGCGTTCGCCACTTTAACGCTCTGGCTTGAGTTCTGTTCAACAGTACTAATATAACAACAAAATATTATTAGAGTAGTTTTGTCGATAGCACTTAATAGAATCTTAGCAGAGAGTTGGTATCCAGAAATCCGTCTAGACACACGATCGTTGTGTCCTGATCGTTGGCTAGTTATCCTTTGATCAGTTACACGCTGAATACATACAGTTGACGAAGCAGGATGTGTTGATTGCTGATCAAAGGCCTTGACTAATCTTGCTGAATGACTGAGGCAACGTCAAGATAGTTGGCACACGTAGAAATCAGATTATCAAATGATCGATTATTTATGTCTGTATGCGTAGCAACAAGACGAGTGATTTTAATGACGACTAACCGAGTTAGTGAAACAGCGTGCTAAACGCAAATATGACAGCGGGCGTAGATAGTCAGTGTAGCATAGTATGCCACTGCAATTCCAGGTAGAGAGCAGAGAAGAGTGTGTTGCGTAGAAATTGCATGGCGCTTATATGGGTACGAGGTCGCTCGTAATTTGTTTACGTAAGCGCGCGCTCTCATTATTCCAGCGTATTTAATTTTAAATTTACAAAATGTTAGTAAATTAATTGGAGCCGTTTCAAAATTTCTAGCATTTCGAAAGTTAATTTAAATGAAGGATGTTTTCATAACTGATCAGATAAAATCAATGATTTCTTATGATTTCAAATGAAATACACTATTTCAATGACTGACACTGGAATAGTGAAAAAGCATGCAATCTGACCTGAATATTAACCAATCACGTGCGACTGAAAACTATGTTGGCGAAATACATTTATTTTGTAATTAACTCTGACCTGCTTGCTACTTGCAAACGCTGTCTTCTTCGGACACGAATTATTTGCGTTCTTATACCATCTATTTTACTACCAAGTCTTGTCGTGAGTCACACCAAACTCATCTTAATTTCTTTAAATCATATTTGCAAGCTTGAAGTAAACACTAATTCCAGTGTATTTAACCAGTCGACAAACTAGCAAACTTTATGTAAATAATTGTTAACAACACCCGCGAATTCATTTATTGTTTAATTATTATTTAGTTATCTCTTGATCTTTCCAATTATTCGGCCACTAAGGCTTCGTAGATAATAATTATTATCGATATTATTACTATTGTTATTATCATTATCATTGTTATTATTATTATTACTAGTAGAATTACAATTAAGTTTTGTAGTTTTAGTTTAGAGATTCTTGTCTTACTAACTAATAAGAGACACAAATATGGCAAACCCTTATTTAAATCAAGTTTGCGAGCTTGAAGTAAACACCAATCCCATTGTATTTAACCAATCGTCGCACAACATAACAAAACTACCGCCAGCCCCAACGCACTGACGCGTTTCGACCTTCCATGATCATCATCAGAGTACGTAGGCAAACTGACTATCAAGGATCAAACCGCATTGAATATATATGTTAATCAAATTTAGATATGCGGCTCTCACATCTAGCAGTCTCGCATACATTGAACTTGATTGGAAATGTTGGCTACACAATTTCTATGCAGTCACGAACATTAACTGTTTGCAGCTTTCGCCAAATATACATAAATAAGCAAAACAATTTAACAATAATTTATTGCGCGGGTGGTGGTAACAATTACTTAAATCAAGTTTGTGAGCTTGAAGTAAACACCAATCCCATTGTAATTAACCAGTCGTCGAACAACATAACAAAACTACCGCCAGTCGCAAAGCACTGACGCGTTTCGACCTTCCATGATCATCATCAGAGTACGACGGCAAACTGACTATCGGTAGTTTTGTTATGTTGTTCGAGGACTGGTTAAATACAATGGGATTGGTGTTTACTTCAAGCTCGCAAACTTGATTTAAAGAATTGTTACCACCACCCGCGCAATCAATTTTGTTAAATTGTATTGCTATATATGTATATGTGACGAAAGCTGCAAACAAGTTAATGTTCGTGACTGCATAGAAATGTGAGCCGAAATTTCCAGTCAAGTTCAATGTATGCAATACTGCTAGAGGTGAGAGCGCATATCTAAATTTGATTTCCATATATATTCAATGCGGTTTGATCCTCGATAATCAGTTTGTCGTCGTAGTCTGAAGATGATTATGGAAGGTCGAAACGCGTCAGTGCGTTGCGGCTGGCGGTAGTTTTGTTATGTTGTTCGACGACTGGTTAAATACAATGGGATTGGTGTTTACCTCAAGCTCGCAAACTTGATTTAAATAATTGTTACCACCACCCGCGCAATCAATTATTGTTAAATTGTATTGCTTATATATGTTTATGTGGCAAAAGCTGCAAACATTTAATGTTCGTGACTGCATAAAAATTGTGTAGCCGACATTTCCAGGCGAGTTCAATGTATGCGAGACTGTTAGAGGTGAGAGCCGCATATATAAATTTGATTTCCATATATAATAATTGCGGTTTGATCCTCGATAATCAGTTTGCTGTCGTATTGTGATGATGATCATGGAAAGTCGAAACGCGTCAGTGCGTTGCGGCTAGCGGTAGTTTTGTTATGTTGTTCGAAGACTGGTTAAATACAATGAGATTGGTGGTTACTTCAAGCTCGCAAACTTGATTTTTATAATTGTTACCACCAACCGCGCAATCAATAGTGAAAAAGCATGCAATCTGACCTGAATATTACCCAATCGCGTGCGACTGAAAACTATTTTGGCGAAATACATTCATTTTGTAATTAACCCTGACCTGCTCGCTATTTTCAAACGCTGTATTCGGACAAGATTTATTTGCGTTCTTACACCCTCTGTTTTATTACAATGTCTTGTCGTGAGTCACACCAAACTCATGTTAATTTCTTTAAATCATGTTTGCAAGCTTGATGTAAACACCAACCCCAGTGTATTTAACCAGTCGACAAACTCGCAAACTTGGTTTAACTAAATGTTACCAACACCCGCGAAATCAATTATTTTTTAATTACTATTTAGTTATCTCTTGATCTTACCAATTATTCGGCCAGTAAGTCTTTGTAGAAAATTATTATTATCGATATTATTATTATTACTATCATTATCATTGTTATTATTATTATAACTGATAGTATTACAATTAAGTGTTGTTGTTTTAGTTTAGAGATTCTTGTCCTATTAACTAATGAGAGACACAAATATAGCAAATCCTTATTTAAATCAAGTGTGCGAGCTTGAAGTAAACACCAATCCCATTGTATTTAACCAGTCGTCGCACAACATAACAAAACTACCGCCAGCCGCAACGCACTGACGCCTTTCAACCTTCCATGATCATCATCAGAGTACGACGGCAAACGGACTATCGAGAATCAAACCGCATTGAAAATATATGGAAATCAAATTAAGATATGCGGCTCTCACCTCTAGCAGTCTCGCATACATTGAACTTGACTGGAAATGTCGGCTACACAATTTCTATACAGTCACGAACATTAACTGTTTGCAGCTTTCGCCGCATATGCACATATGAGCAATACAATTTAAAAATAATTGTTTGCGCGGGTGATGGTACTAATTATTTAAATCAAGTTTGCGAGCTTGAAGTAAACACCAAACCCATTGCTATTAACCAGTCGTCGAACATCCTAACAAAACTGCCGCCAGCCGCAAAGCACTGACGCGTTTCGACCTCCCGTGATCATAACCAGAGTACGACGGCAAACGGACTATCGAGGATCAAACCGCGTTGAAAATATATCGAAATCAAATTTAGAGATGCGGCTCTCACCTCTAGCAGTCTCGCATACATTGAACTTGACTGGAAATGTCGGCTACAAAATTTCTATGCAGTCACGAACATTAACTGTTTGCAGCTTTCGCCACATATACATATATAAGAAATACAATTTAACAATAATTGATTGCGCGGGTGGTGGTAACAATTATTTAAATCAAGTTTGCGAGCTTCAAGTAAACACCAAACCCATTGCTATTAAACAGTCGTCGAACAACATAACAAAACTGCCGCGAGCCGCAAAGCAATGACGCGCTTCGACCTCCCGTGATCATTATCAGAGTACGACGGTAAATTGAATATTGGTAGTTTTGTTATGATGTTCGAAGACAGGTTAAATACAATGGAATTGGAGTTTATTTCAAGCTCGCAAACTTGATTTAAATAATTACTACCACCACCCGCGCAATCAATTATTGTAAAATTGTATTGCTTATATTAGTATATCTGGCGAAAGCTGCAAAAAGTTAATGTTCGTGACTGCATAGAAATTGTGTAGCCAACATTTCCAGCCAAGTTCATTGTATAAGAGACTGCTGAAGGTGAGAGCCGCATACCTAAATTTGATTTCCATATATATTAAATGCGGTTTGATCCTCGATAATCAGTTTGTCGTCGTACTCTGATGATGATTATTGAAGGTCAAAACGCGTCAGTGCGTTGCGGCTGGCGGTAGTTTTGTAATGTTGTTCCACGACCGGTTAAATGCAATGGGTGTGGTTTTTGCTTCAAGCTCCGAAATTTGATATAAATAATTGTAACCCCCACCCACTCAAACAATTATTGTTAAATTTTATTGCTTATATATGTATATGTGGCGAAAGCTGCAAACATTTAATGTTCGTGACTGCATAGAAATTGTGTAGCCGATATTTCCAGTCAATTTCAATGTATGCGAGACTGCTAGATGTGAGAGCCGCATATCTTAATTTGATTTCCATATATATTAATTGCGGTTCGATCCTCGATAGTCAGTTTGCCGTCGTACTCTGATGATGATCATGGAAGGTCGAAACGCGTCAGTGCGTTGCGTCTGGCGGTAGTTTTGTTATGTTGTTCGACGACTGGTTAAATACAATGGGAATGGAGTCTACTTCAAGCTCGCAAACTTGATTTAAATAATTGTTACCACCACTCGCGCAATCAATTATTGTTAAATTGTATTGGTTATATATGCATAGGTGGCGAATGCTGCAAACAATTAATAATCGTGACTGCATAGAAATTGTGTAGCCGACATTTCCAGTCAAGTTCATTGTATACGAGACTGCAAGAGGTGAGAGCCGCATATCTAAATTTGATTTCCATATATATTCAATGCGGTTTGATCCTCGATAGTCAGTTTGCCGTCGTACTCTGATGATGATCATGGAAGGTCGAAACGCGTCAGTG
This sequence comes from Eudiplozoon nipponicum, assembly GCA_029291075.1. Classification (NCBI taxonomy): domain Eukaryota; kingdom Metazoa; phylum Platyhelminthes; class Monogenea; order Mazocraeidea; family Diplozoidae; genus Eudiplozoon; species Eudiplozoon nipponicum. Next base: position 12,274 of record JAQBSW010010754.1, on the reverse strand, counting down.
CGTTGCGGCTGGCGGTAGTTTTGTTATGTTGTTCGACGACTGGCTAAATACAATGGGATTGGTGTTTACTTCAAGCTCGCAAACTTGATTTAAAGAATTGTTACCACCACCCGCGCAATCAATTATTGTTAAATTGTATTGCCTATATATGTATATGTGGCGAAAGCTGCAAACAGTTAATGTTCGTGACTGCAAAGAAATTGTGCAGCCGACATTTCCAGTCAAGTTCAATGTATGCAAGACTGCTAGAGGTGAGAGCCGCATATCTAAATTTGATTTCCATATTTATTCAATGCGGTTTGATCCTCGATAGTCAGTTTGCCGTCGTACTCTGATGATGATCATGGAAGGTCGAAACGCGTCAGTGCGTTGCGGCTGGAGGTAGTATTGTTATGTTGTTCGACGACTGGTTAAATAAAAAGAGTATGGTGGTTACTTGAAGCTCGCAAACTTGATTTAAATAATTGTTACCACCACCCGCGCAATCAAAAATTGTTAAATTGTATTGCTTATATATGTATATGTGGCGAAATCTGCAAATAGTTAATGGTCGTGATCGTGTAGAAATTGTGTAGCCCACATTTCCAATCAAGTTCAATGTACGCAAGACTGCTAGATGTGAGAGCAGCATATCTAAATTTGATTTCCATATACATTCTACAAACAGATAATTTTCATAACTGCATGGAAATTGTATAGACGACATTTCCAGTCAAGTTCATCGTATGCGAGACTTCTAGAGGTGAGAGCCGCATATCTAAATTTGATTTCCATGTATTTTCAATGCGGTCTGATCCTCGATAGGCAGTTTGCCGTCGTACATTAGTGATGATCATGGAAGTTGGAAACGCGTCAGTGCGTTGCGGCTGGCGGTAGTTTTGTTATGTTGTTCGACGACTGGTTAAATACAATGGGATTGGTGTTTACTTCAAGCTCGCAAACTTGATTTAAAGAATAGTTACCACCACCCGCGCAATCAATTATTGTTAAATTGTATTGCCTATATATGTATATGTGGCGAAAGCTGCAAACAGTTAATGTTCGTGACTGCATAGAAATTGTGCAGCCGACATTTCCAGTCAAGTTCAATGTATGCGAGACTGCTAGAGGTGAGAGCCGCATATCTAAATTTGATTTCCATATATATTCAATGCGGTTTGATCCTCGACAGTCAGTTTGCCGTCGTACTCTGATGATGATCATGGAAGGTCGAAACGCGTCAGTGCGTTGCGGCTGGCGGTAGTTTTGTTATGTTGTTCGACGACTGGTTAAATACAATGGGATTGGTGTTTACTTCAAGCTCGCAAACTTGATTTAAAGAATTGTTACCACCACCCGCGCAATCAATTATTGTTAAATTGTATTGCCTATATATGTATATGTGGCGAAAGCTGCAAACAGTTAATGTTCGTGACTGCATAGAAATTGTGCAGCCGACATTTCCAGTCAAGTTCAATGTATGCGAGACTGCTAGAGGTGAGAGCCGCATATCTAAATTTGATTTCCATATATATTCAATGCGGTTTGATCCTCGATAGTCAGTTTGCCGTCGTACTCTGATGATGATCATGGAAGGTCGAAACGCGTCAGTGCGTTGCGGCTGGCGGTAGTTTTGTTATGTTGTTCGACGACTGGTTAAATACAATGGGATTGGTGTTTACTTCAAGCTCGCAAACTTGATTTAAATAATTGTAACCACCACTCGCGCAATCAATTATTGTTAAATTGTATTGCTTATATATGTATATGTGGCGAATGCTGTAAACAGATTAATGTTCGTGACTGCATAGAAATTGTGCAGCCGACATTTCCAGTCAAGTTCATTGTATGCGAGACTGCTAGAGGTGAGAGCCGCATATCTCAATTTGATTTCCATATATATTCAATGCGGTTTGATCCTCGATAGTCAGTTTGCTGTCGTACTCTGATGATGATCATGGAAGTTCGAAACGCGTCAGTGCGTTGCGGCTGGCGGTAGTTTTGTTATGTTGTTCGACGACTGGCTAAATACAATGGGATTGCTGTTTACTTCAAGCTCGCAAACTTGATTAAAATAATTGTTACCACCACCCGCGCAATCAATTATTGTTAAATTGTATTGCTTATATATGTATAGGTGGCGAAAGCTGCAAACAGTTAATGTTCGTGACTGCATAGAAATTGTGTAGCCGACATTTCCAGTCAAGTTCATTGTATGCGAGACTGCTAGAGGTGAGAGCCGCATATCTAAATTTGATTTCCATATATATTCAATGCGGTTTCATCCTCGATAGTCAGTTTGCCGTCGTACTCTGATGATGATCATGGAAGGTCGAAACGCGTCAGTGCGTTGCGGCTGGAGGTAGTATTGTTATGTTGTTCGACGACTGGTTAAATACAATGAGTATGCTGGTTACTTCAAGCTCGCAAACTTGATTTAAATAATTGTTACCACCACCCGCGCAATCAAAAATTGTTAAATTGTATTGCTTATATATTTATATGTGTCAAAATCTACAAACAGATAATTTTAATGACTGCATAGAAATTGTATAGCCGACATTTCCAGTCAAGTTCATCGTATGCGAGACTTCTAGAGGTGAGAGCCGCATATCTAAATTTGATTTCCATGTATTTTCAATGCGGTCTGATCCTCGATAGGCAGTTTGCCGTCGTACATTAATAATGATCATGGAAGTTGGAAACGCGTCAGTGCGTTGCGGCTGGCGGTAGTTTTGTTATGTTGTTCGACGACTGGTTAAATACAATGGGATTGGTGTTTACTTCAAGCTCGCAAACTTGATTTAAATAATTGTAACCACCACCCGCGCAATCAATTATTGCTAAATTGTATTGCTTATATATGTATATGTGGCGAAAGCTGCAAACAGTTAATGTTCGTGACTGCATAGAAATTGTGCAGCCGACATTTCCAGTCAAGTTCAATGTATGCGAGACTGCTAGAGGTGAGAGCCGCATATCTCAATTTGATTTCCATATATATTCAATGCGGTTTGATCCTTGATAGTCAGTTTGACGTCGTACTCTGATGATGATCATGGAAGGTCGAAACGCGTCAGTGCGTTGCGGCTGGCGGTAGTTTTGTTATGTTGTTCGACGACTGGTTAAATACAATAGGATTGGTGTTTACTTCAAGCTCGCAAACTTGATTTAAATAATTGTTACCACCACCCGCGCAATCAATTATTGTTAAATTGTATTGCTTATATATGTATATGTGGCGAAAGCTGCAAACAGTTAATGTTCGTGACTGCATAGAAATTGTGTAGCCGACATTTCCAGTCAAGTTCATTGTATGCGAGACTGCTAGAGGTGAGAGCCGCATATCTAAATTTGATTTCCATATATATTCAATGCGGTTTGATCCTCGATAGTCAGTTTGCCGTCGTACACTGATGATGATCATGGAAGGTCGAAACGCGTCAGTGCGTTGCGGCTGGCGGTTGTTTTGTTATGTTGTTCGACGACTGGTTAAATACAATGGGATTGGTGTTTACTTCAAGCTCGCAAACTTGATTTAAATAATTGTTACCACCAGCCGCGCAATCAATTATTGTTAAATTGTATTGCTTATATATGTATATGTGGCGAAAGCTGCAAACAGTTAATGTTCGTGACTGCATAGAAATTGTGCAGCCGACATTTCCAGTCAAGTTCAATGTATGCGAGACTGCTAGATGTGAGAGCCGCATATCTAAATTTGATTTCCATATATATTAATTGCGGTTTGATCCTCGATAGTCAGTTTGCCGTCGTACTCTGATGATGATCATGGAAGGTCGAAACGCGTCAGTGCGTTGCGGCTGGCGGTAGTTTTCTTATGTTGTTCGACGACTGGTTAAATACAATTGGATTGGTGTTTACTTCAAGCTCGCAAACTTGATTTAAATAATTGTTACCCCCACCCGCGCAATCAATTATTGTTAAATTGTATTGCTTATATATGTATATGTGGCGAAATCTGCAAACAGTTAATGTTCGTGACTGCATAGAAATTGTGTAGCCGACATTTCCAGTCAAGTTCAATGTATGCGAGACTGCTAGAGGTGAGAGCCGCATATCTAAATTTGATTTCCATGTATTTTCAATGCGGTCTGATCCTCGATAGTCAGTTTGCCGTCGTACTCTGATGATGATCATGGAAGGTCGAAACGCGTCAGTGCGTTGCGGCTGGCGGTAGTTTTGTTATGTTGTTCGACGACTGGTTAAATACAATGGGATTGGTGTTTACTTCAAGCACGCAAACTTGATTTAAATAATTGTTACCACCACCCGCGCAATCAATTATTGTTAAATTGTATTGCTTATATATGTATATGTGGCGAAAGCTGCAAACAGATAATGTTCGTGACTGCATAGAAATTGTGTAGCCGACATTTCCAGTCAAGTTCATTGTATGCGAGACTGCTGGATGTGAGAGCCGCATATCTAAATTTGATTTCCATATATATTTAATGCGGTTTGATCCTCGATAGTCAGTTTGCCGTCGTAATATGATGATGATCGTGGAAGGTCGAAAAGCGTCAGTGCGTTGCGACTGGCGGCAGTTTTCTTATGTTGTTCGGCGACTGGTAAAATACAATTGGATTGGTGTACACTTCAAGCTCGCAAACTTGATTTAAATAATTGTTAACCCCACCCGCGCAATCAATTATTGTTAAATTGTATTGCTTATATATGTATATGTGGCGAAATCTGCAAATAGTTAATGGTCGTGATCGTGTAGAAATTGTGTAGCCGACATTTCCAGTCAAGTTCAATGTACGCGAGACTGCTAGATGTGAGAGCAGCATATCTAAATTTGATTTCCATATACATTCAATGCGGTATGATCCTCGATAATCAGTTTACCGTCGTATTCCGATGATGATCATGGACGTTCGAAACGCGTCATTGCGTTGCGGCTGGGGGTAATTATGTTATGTTGTTCGACGACTGGTTAAATACAATGGGATTGGTGTTTACTTCAAGCTCCCAAACTTGATTTAATAATTGTAACCACCACTCGCGCAATCAATTATTGTTAAATTGTATTGCTTATATATGTATAGGTGGCGAATGCTGCAAAAATTTAATGTTCGTGACTGCATAGAAATTGTGTAGCCGACATTTCCAGTCAAGTTCATTGTATGCGAGACTGCTAGAGGTGAGAGCCGCATATCTAAATTTGATTTCCATATATATTCAATGCGGTTTGATCCTTGATAGTCAGTTTGCCTTCGTACTCTGATGATGATCATGGAAGGTCGAAACGCGTCAGTGCGTTGCGGCTGGAGGTTGTTTTGTTATGTTGTTCGACGACTGGTTAAATACAATGGGATTGGTGTTTACTTCAAGCTCGCAAACTTGATTTAAAAAATTGTTACCACCACCCGCGCAATCAATTATTGTTAAATTGTATTGCTTATATATGTATATGTGGCGAAATCTGCAAATAGTTAATGGTCGTGACGTGCATAGAAATTGTGTAGCCGACATTTCCAGTCAAGTTCAATGTACGCGAGACTGCTAGATGTGAGAGCAGCATATCTAAATTTGATTTCCATATACATTCAATGCGGTATGATCCTCGATAATCAGTTTATCGTCGTGTTTCTATGATGATCATGGACGGTCGAAAAGCGTGATTGCTTTGCGGCTGGGGTTAATTATGTTATGTTGTTCGACGACTGGTTAAATACAATGGGATTGGTGTTTACTTCAAGCTCCCAAACTTGATTTAATAATTGTAACCACCACTCGCGCAATCAATTATTGTTAAATTGTATTGGTTATATATGTATAGGTGGCGAAAGCTGCAAAAAATTAATGTTCGTGACTGCATAGAAATTGTGCAGCCGACATTTCCAGTCAAGTTCAATGTATGCGAGACTGCTAGAGGTGAGAGCCGCATATCTAAATTTGATTTCCATATATATTCAATGCGGTTTGATCCTTGATAGTCAGTTTGCTTTCGTACTCTGATGATGATCATGGAAGGTCGAAACGCGTCAGTGCGTTGCGGCTGGAGGTTGTTTTGTTATGTTGTTCGACGACTGGTTAAATACAATGGGATTGGTGTTTACTTCAAGCTCGCAAACTTGATTTAAATAATTGTTACCACCACCCGCGCAATCAATTATTGTTAAATTGTATTGCTTATATATGTATATGTGGCGAAAGCTGCAAACAGTTAATGTTCGTGACTGCATAGAAATTGTGTAGCCGACATTTCCAGTCAAGTTCAATGTATGCGAGACTGCTAGATGTGAGAGCCGCATATCTAAATTTGATTTCCATATATATTCAATGCGGTTTGATCCTCGATAGTCAGTTTGCCGTCGTACTCTGATGATGATCATGGAAGGTCGAAACGCGTCAGTGCGTTGCGGCTGGCGGTAGTTTTGTTATGTTGTTCGACGACTGGTTAAATACAATGGGATTGGTGTTTACTTCAAGCTCCCAAACTTGATTTAATAATTGTAACCACCACTCGCGCAATCAATTATTGTTAAATTGTATTGCTTATATATGTATATGTGGCGAAAGCTGCAAACAATTAATGTTCGTGACTGCATAGAAATTGTGTAGCCGACATTTCCAGTCAAGTTCAATGTATGCGAGACTGCTAGAGGTGAGAGCCGCATATCTAAATTTGATTTCCATATATATTCAATGCGGTTTGATCCTCGATAGTCAGTTTGCCGTCGTACTCTGATGATGATCATGGAAGGTCGAAACGCGTCAGTGCGTTGCGGCTGGCGGTAGTTTTGTTATGTTGTTCGACGACTGGTTAAATGCAATGGGTGTTTTTTACTTCAAGCTCGATCACTTGATTTAAATAATTGTAACCACCAACCGCGCAATCAATTATTGTTAAATTGTATTGCTTATATATGTATATGTGGCGAAAGCTGCAAACAGTTAATGTTCGTGACTGCATAGAAATTGTGTAGCCAACATTTCCAGTCAAGTTCAATGTATGCGAGACTGCTAGATGTGAGAGCCGCATATCTAAATTTGATTTCCATATATATTCAATTGCGTTTCGATCCTCGATAGTCAGTTTGCCGTCGTACTCTGATGATGATTATGGAAGGTCGAAACGCGTCAGTGCGTTGCGGCTGGCGGTAGTTTTGTAATGTTGTTCGACGACTGGTTCAATACAATGGGATTGGTGTTTACTTCAAGCTCCCAAACTTGATTTAATAATTGTAACCACCACTCGCGCAATTAATTATTGTTTAATTGTTTTGCTTATATATGTATATGTGGCAAAAGCTGCAAACAATTAATGTTCATGACTGCATAGAAATTGTGTAGCTGAAATTTCCAGTCAAATTTAATATATGCGAGACTGCTAGAGGTGAGAGCCGCATACCTAAATTTGCTTTCCATATATACTAATTGCGGTTCGATCCTCGATAATCAGTTTGTCGTCGTAATCTGACGATGATTATGGAAGGTCCAAACTCGTCAGTGCGTTGGGGCTGGCGGTAGTTTTGTTATGTTGTTCGACAACTGGTTAAATGCAATGGGTGTGGTTTTAATTTCAAGCTCGCACACTTGATTTAAATAATTGTAACCACCACCCGTGCAATCAGTTATTGTTAAATTGTATTGCTTATATATGTATATGTGACGAAAGCTGCAAACTTTTAATGTTCGGGACTCATAGAAATTGTGTAGCCGATATTTCCAGTCAAGTTCAATGTATGCGAGACTGCTAGATGTGAGAGCCGCATATCTTAATTTGATTTCCATATATATTAATTGCGGTTCGATCCTCAATAGTCAGTTTGCCGTCGTACTCTGATGATGATTATGAAAGGTCGAAACGCGTCAGTGCGTTGCGCCTGGCGGTAGTTTTGTAATGTTGTTCGACGACTGGTTCAATACAATGGGATTGGTGTTAACTTCAAGCTCCCAAACTTGATTTAATAATTGTAACCACCACTCGCGCAATCAATTATTGTTTAATTGTATTGCTTATATATGTATAGGTGGCGAATGCTGCAAACAATTAATGTTCGTGACTGCATAGAAATTGTGTAGCCGACATTTCCAGTCAAATTCAATATATGCGAGACTGCTAGAGGTGAGAGCCGCATACCTAAATTTGATTTCCATATATACTAATTGCGGTTCGATCCTCGATAATCAGTTTGTCGTCGTAATCTGACGATGATTATGGAAGGTCCAAACGCGTCAGTGCGTTGGGGCTGGCGGTAGTTTTGTTATGTTGTTCGACGACTGGTTAAATGCAATGGGTGTGGTTTTCATTTCAAGCTCGCACACTTGATTTAAATAATTGTAACCACCACCCGTGCAATCAATTATTGTTAAATTGTATTGCTTATATATGTATATGTGACGAAAGCTGCAAACTTTTAATGTTCGGGACTGCATAGAAATTGTGTAGCCGATATTTCCAGTCAAGTTCAATGTATGCGAGACTGCTAGATGTGAGAGCCGCATATCTTAATTTGATTTCCATATATATTAATTGCGGTTCGATCCTCGATAGTCAGTTTGCCGTCGTACTCTGATGATGATCATGGAAGGTCGAAACGCGTCAGTGCGTTGCGCCTGGCGGTAGTTTTGTTATGTTGTTCGACGACTGGTTAAATACAATGGGATTGGTGTCTACTTCAAGTTCGCAAACTTGATTTAAATAATTGTTACCACCACACGCGCAATCAATTATTGTTAAATTGTACTGCTTATACATGTATAGGTGGCGAATGCTGCAAACAATTAATAATCGTGACTGCATAGAAATTGTGTAGCCGACATTTCCAGTCAATTCATTGTATGCGAGACTGCAAGAGGTGAGAGCCGCATATCTAAATTTGATTTCCATATATATTCAATGCGGGTTGATCCTCGATAGTCAGTTTGCCGTCGTACTCTGATGATGATCATGGAAGGTCGAAACGCGTCAGTGCGTTGCAGCTGGCGGTAGTTTTGTTATGTTGTTCGAAGACTGGCTAAATACAATGGGATTGGTGTTTACTTCAAGCTCGCAAACTTGATTTAAAGAATTGTTACCACCACCCGCGCAATCAATTATTGTTTAAATTGTATTGCCTTTATATGTATATGTGGCGAAAGCTGCAAACAGTTAATGTTCGTGACTGCAAAGAAATTGTGCAGCCGACATTTCCAGTCAAGTTCAATGTATGCAAGACTGCTAGAGGTGAGAGCCGCATATCTAAATTTGATTTCCATATTTATTCAATGCGGTTTGATCCTCGATAGTCAGTTTGCCGTCGTACTCTGATGATGATCATGGAAGGTCGAAACGCGTCAGTGCGTTGCGGCTGGCGGTAGTTTTGTTATGTTGTTCGACGACTGGTTAAATACAATGGGATTGGTGTTTACTTCAAGCTCGCAAACTTGGTTTAAAGAATTGTTACCACCACCCGCACAAACAATTATTGTTAAATTGTATTGCAAATATATGTATATGTGGCGAAAGCTACAAATAGTTAATGTTCGTGACTGCATAGAAATTGTGCAGCCGACATTTCCAGTCAAGTTCAATGTATGCGAGACTGCTAGAGGTGAGAGCAGCATATCTCAATTTGACTCCATATATATTGAATGCGGTTTGATCCTCGATAGTCTGTTTGCCGTCGTACTCTGATGATGATCATGGACGGTCGAAACGCGTCAGTGCGTTGCGGCTGGCGGTACTTTTGCTATGTTGTTCGACGACTGGTTAAATACAATGTATTTGGTGTTTACTTCAAGCTCGCAAACTTGATTTAAAGAATTGTTACCACCACCCGCGCAATCAATTATTGTTAAGTTGTATTGCCTATATATGTATATGTGGCGAAAGCTGCAAACAGTTAATGTTCGTGACTGCATAGAAATTGTGCAGTCGACATTTCCAGTCAAGTTCAATGTATGCGAGACTGCTAGAGGTGAGAGCCGCATATCTCAATTTGATTTCCATATATATTCAATGCGGTTTGATCCTCGATAGTCAGTTTGCCGTCGTACTCTGATGATGATCAAGGAAGGTCGGAACGCGCAGTGCGTTGCGGCTGGCGGTAGTTTTGTTGTGTAGTTCGACGACTGGCTAAATACAATGGGATTGGTGTTTACTTCAAGCTCGCAAACTTGAATTAAAGAATTTTTACCACCACCCGTGCAAACAATTATTGTTAATTGTATTGCCTATATATGTATATGTGGCGAAAGCTACAAACAGTTAATGTTCGTGACTGCACAGAAATTGTGCAGCCGACATTTCCAGTCAAGTTCAATGTATGCGAGACTGCTAGAGGTGAGAGCCGCCTATCTAAATTTGATTCCATATATATTCAATGCGGTTTGATCCTCGATAGTCAGTTTGCCGTCGTACTCTGATGATGATCATGGAAGGTCGAAACGCGTCAGTACGTTGCGGCTGGCGGTAGTTTTGTTATATTGTTCAACGACTGATTAAATACAATGGGATTGGTGTTTACTTCAAGCTCGCAAACTTGATTTAAAGAATTTGTTACCACCACCGGCGCAATCAATTATTGTTAAATTGTATTGCCTATATATGTATATGTGGCGAAAGCTACAAACAGATAATGTTCGTGACTGCATAGAAATTGTGCAGCCGACATTTCCAGTCAAGTTCAATGTATGCAAGACTGCTAGAGGTGAGAGTCGCATATCTAAATTTGATTTCCATGTATATTCAATGCGGTCTGATCCTCGATAGTCAGTTTGCCGTCGTACTCTGATGATGATCATGGAAGGTCGAAACGCGTCAGTGCGTTGCAGCTGGCGGTAGTTTGTTATGTTGTTCGACGACTGGTTAAATACAATGGGATTGGTGTTTACTTCAATCTCGCAAACTTTATTTAAAGAATTGTTACCACCACCCGCGCAATCAATTATTATTTAAATTGTATTGCCTATATATGTATATGTGGCGAAAGCTGCAAACAGTTAATGTTCGTGACTGCATAGAAATTGTGCATCCGACATTTCCAGTCAAGTTCATTGTATGCAAGACTGCTAGAGGTGAGAGCCGCATATCTAAATTTGATTTCCATATATTTTCAATGCGGTTTGATCCTCGATAGTCAGTTTGCCGTCGTACTCTGATGATGATCATGGAAGGTCGAAAAGCGTCAGTGCGTTGCGGCTGGCGGTAGTTTTGCTATATTGTTCGACGACTGGTTAAATACAATGGGATTGGTGTTTACTTCAAGCTCGCAAACTTGATTTAAATAATTGGTACCATCACCCGCGCAATCAATTATTGTTAAATTGTATTGCTTAAATATGTATATGTGGCGAAAGCTGCAAACAGTTAATTTTCGTGACTGCATAGAAATTGTGTAGCCGACATTTCCAATCAAGTTCAATGTATGCGAGACTGCTAGAGGTGAGAGCCGCATATCTAAATTTGATTTCCATATATATTCAATGCGGTTTGATCCTCGATAGTCAGTTTGCCGTCGTACTCTGATGATGATCATGGAAGGTCGAAACGCGTCATTGCGTTGCAGCTGGCGGTAGTTTTGTTATGTTCTTCGATGACTGGTTAAATACAATGGGATTGGTGTTTACTTCAAGCACGCAAACTTGATTTAAAGAATTTGTTACCACCACCCTTGCAATCAATTATTGTTTAAATTGTATTGCCTATATATGTATATGTGGCGAAAGCTGCAATCAGTTAATGTTCGCGACTGCATAGAAATTGTGCAGCCGACATTTCCAGTCAAGTTCAATGTATGCGAGACTGCTAGAGGTGAGAGCCGCATATCTAAATTTGATTTCCATATATATGCATTGCGGTTTGTTCCTCGATAGTCAGTTGGGCGTCGTACTCTGATGATCATCATGGAAGGTCGAAACGCGTCTGTGCCTTGCGCCTGGCGGTAGTTTTGTTATGTTGTTTGACGACTAGTTAAATACAATGGGATTGGTGTTTACCTCTAGCTTGAGTACTTGATTTAAATAATTGTTACCACCACCCGCGCAATCAATTAATGTTAAATTGTATTGCTTATATATGTATATGTGGCTAAAGCTGCAAACCGTTAATGTTCGTGACTGCATAGAAATTGTGTAGCCGACATTTCCAGTCAAGTTCAATGTACGCGAGACTGCTAGAGGTGAGAGCCGCATATCTAAATTTGATTTCCATATATATTCAATGCGGTTTGATCCTCGATAGTCAGTTTGCCGTCGTACTCCGATGATGATCATGGAAGGTCGAAACGCGTCAGTGCGTTGCAGCTGGCGGTAGTTTTGTTATGCTGTTCGATGACTGGTT
>JAQBSW010010753.1:0-22860 GCA_029291075.1 Eudiplozoon nipponicum | reverse complement strand
AATCTGCTTGAGATCATGATTAGAAAAAAGATTGATTATTTCACAGTCATGCAACTTATTAAAATCGCCTACCACAATATTATAACCATGGCAGTCCAAAATAGATTGAAAAGAATTTCTAAATATTTGATCATCATATAAACTAGCATACGGCGGTCTGTAAACCGCGGTTAAGATCAGGTTATCGATTTGTGTAGATAAAAAATCAATGACAGTATTTTATTCGCTAGTATGTAACACTTTCGCATTTAATATAGATTTACTATATATAAGTATTCCTCCACCTCTTTTATCCATTGATCTGTCTTTACTAAATAGAAAATAATGAGGAATGTATAATTCGTAATTTTCAATGTTCTTGTTGAGCCAATTTTCTGATAAAATTATGAAGTCAAAATTGTTACTTATTACAAAATTACACAGAAAATTTTTTTTGTTCTTAACACTTCTAAAATTGGCATAAAATAAAGTATGTGTACAACACGACATATCTTTACAATTTTGCTATATTTACTGATTTAACTTTTTTTTGGTTTCTTTATATTTCTTTTGTTGAGTATCGTAGCTATAGATCTCTTCTGTCCGCTGTCCACAATACTCATTAGTAATGCACCGTTTTTTGCGATTTTAGAGTCAATTTACATACCCTTTATGGTAGCATGTTCCAGATTACATGATCCTTGATTTAGATTTTTCTTCAACTTTTTTGCTTTTGACAATGTTCTTTGTTGAAATATCTTGACTCTGGAAATGTATATATTGTAGAAATTAGGAAGCTTTCCTTTCTTCTTATTAATATCTTCAGCTTGCATGTTCGTCAGCCTCTTTGACGGTTTCACCACAACTGGCCTTGGTCATTCAGACCGCTTGCCCACCCTGTAACATTTCGTTATATCGGCCTCTGTCATGTCTCTGATAAAATCGTTTAACTTCTCTACATCATTCGAGTCGGCTTTTTCATTAAGATTAAATAATATTAACCGATCTTGTTTGCCAATTCTTGCTGCAAATTTATTAGATATTATATTTAATATTTCTTCTCCTGAAGTACTGTTTTCTGTTGATTTATTGCCTTTTATTGGTATGTCCGCAAACTCAATCCATGGCTGAATACCAACCATTAATTTATCCAACTTATCATTTAACGCCACGGTCAATTCTTCAGTTTTTGCGTTTAAATTTTCATTTCTCATTTCTGCTAAATCGAATTTTGCTGCATATATACTGTTATGTCCACCTATATTGGATGGTCCACGTACATGTCGTCTGTGTTTATTATCAGTGTATCGTCCAGACGAGACTTAATTATGCCTAATTCTGCAGTTAAATTATTCATTTGAGAAGTCAGTCCCTGAATCAACGTTTCCAACCCATCAGAAGCCATTTTAAATGTACCACACATGCTTTATTTTTACTCAATTATATATAGAATTTTGCTCGCAAAACGAGCATCGATTTAATAAAACAAATTTACACATATTAATTAATTTATGTTCACTTCGGCTCGAAGTCTGCTTTTATCATTGGGCTGACTGCTTCATTCTTATACGGGCGCTTCTGCGAGGAATTTCTGTTGAAATAATATCTGCTCTAGATAAGATCCTTTGTTCATTATTTGTCTTAAAGGTGGCTATTGCCACATCTCACCCCCTTAGGAATCGGCTTTGGCACTCTGCTTAAACGATCCAGTGCAACAGCTCGTGGTCTATCGGGCCTGCTAACAAAAACAGTATTTTGCTCTGAGTCCACCCTCTCCACGCGATACGGCCCATCATTGACAGCCTGCAGTGCCATGGGCTCGACCCTTGCTACCATGACATAATCGCCGACCTTTAGGCGAGTGCGTGTCGGTTGCCTTGCATAGGTTTGTCGCTGTGTTTTGCGCCTACATATTTAGTTAACTGTTTTAGTCGATCCTGAATATCCGCTATGGTGCAGCGCTCATGGGACCCTTGGATTACAGGTTCACCTGGCAGTCTTATGTGGCCTCCATTGACCATGGTCGTTGGAGCAAATCCTGTAGCTTTTGAGACTGTAAAGCACATGGCCCGATCGACCAAATGTAATTTGTCTCTCCACGTTCCCGGGCTCTCGTGGCACCAACATCGCAGTACCTCTTTCATCATCCTATGTGCGCGCTAAGCCGACGCATTGGTTTGCGGGTGATAAGTGGCTGTGCGGGAATGCTTTATGTCAAGGTCTTTGCACCACTGATTGAATTCTTTCGACTCAAACTGTGCGCCTTGATCGGTAACAATAACTTGTGGTGCACCGAATCGACTGAGCCATCGCTCTTCTAAGCACGTTATAATCTTTTCTTTTGTGATCTTCTTCAGTGGTACAAACTCGACCCATCGGGTAAACTTATCGACCATGGAAAACACATAGGACACGCCGCCGCGAGCTACCGGAAGTGGACCTACCAGGTCGACATGCAGAAACTCGTTCCGTGCCGTGGCATTGAAAGCAATCGGCGTGACTTTTTCTCGTTTTTGTGGTTTACAACGTTGGCATGTAGTGCACTGTTGACAATAGCTACGTATTTCTTTGGACATGCCAGGCCAATACAATCGTGACTGCAATGTCTCAATGAGCCGCCCAGCGCCGGGATGTCTCAACGTTTCATTCCAAAGGCCATTAATTTTGTTCTTATTGATTCTAGCACAAACCATTGCACTATTTGTCCTTCTTTCCGCACCACCAGGTCGTTCTGTAGGCTCAACGTTTTATATGGTGCAGACACCACTGTGCCGTTTTTTAATTGATTGACTATTTCCTGACATGTAGCATCTCTTCCCTGTTCTTCAGAGACTTTTATAAGCGGCGAAACACGCACAGCGGAAATTCTGCTGAGCGCATCGGCCGCCGCATTCTCGATTCCTGCTCTATGATGAATTGATATATCATACTCTTCTTGTTCTTCAATGGCTCGATGTACACGTTTCTTCTCAATACATAGTGATCTCCAATGTGACTGTATAGTTCTGTTCCGCCTTAGTGAGTGTGCGACTTATATATTGCGCAGGACGTCCGTCAGCTTGTAACACCGCTCCTATACCAATATCTGACGCGTCTGTAACAATTGACATATTACCTACCGGGAAAGTCAAAATAGTTGCATCTATTAATTTCTGCTTGCATAGCACAAACGCTTGTTGAGCCTCCTCCGTCCAACGAAATGGTATCTTGGCACTAGTTAACTGAGATAAGGGTTGTTGCCTAACCGCCATCCCTACGAGGTATGGTCTATAGAAATTCACCATACCAATAAACCGGGGCAATTGCTTTCTAGTAGTAGGCACCGGATAATCCTTGATAGGTTGTAAATTCGAATCTAACGGCATGCATCCGTCCGCTGAGACTAAGTGTCCCAAGAACCGCACTTCTTGACCTATCTGAACCTTTTCTGGATTAAAGTGTAAACGACATTCTACAGCTTTGGCCAATATCTTCTGCAGCCTAATACGTAATTCGTGTTCAGTATTGGCCCATATAATAACATAGTCCACGTAAGCTGTTGTACAAGTTAAGTCGGGCACGAATGAGTCCATCATTCTTTGGAACACTTTCGGTGCGTTTTTAAGGCCAAATGGTACCCGGGTGAATTGGAAATGACGTTGGGGTACTTATACCGCTAACTTCCATCGGTCTTCGGACCGCACGCCTATTTGCCAAAATCCCTGTTTAAGATCAAGCACGGAAAACAATTTGCCTTCCGCTAGCTGTAAGAACAGATTACGCAGAGCCGGCATGGGATACGGGTCCGGTTTAATTACTGAGTTCAATTGCCTAAAATCAGCCGCCGGTCGGAGCGAACCATCCTTTTTCGTAACGTAAACCATCGGAGCACGAAAGTCAGATGAGGACGGTTCAAAAACGCCGGCTTCTATAATTTCTTGGGTTGCTCGAGTCGCTGCTACTAATTTCTTTGGAGGAGCACCATATACTTTCGGTGGTTCGTAACCTTCATTTAGTTCTAGCCATAGCTTAAACTGGTCGACCGTCGGCCCTGGACATTCGCTGCAATCAGGCAGTTGGAATATAATTTTATATTGATTTCGAAGATTCTTCCACCACCCAGGCAGACAACTGGTCTCCTCCTGAAACTTAGGGTTACATATAGACTTTATTGAACTTATTCTCTCAGGCCTCGATATGCATACACGCTTATTTTGACAGTCTATATTCTTAACTCATTTTCTAATGAAATCAAGTCCCAATAAGGGCGTTTGCGTATTCGCAACAACAAAAGACATATGATAGATATATTCATTTATTAACAACTTCGTGTTCCACTCGCCCACAGCCACCATCGATGCGCCCGATGCCTAACATAAACTTGCTCTCGTAGGTTTTACGTTGTTCAATGGCCAAGTCAATGGTAATATTGACAAATCAGCTTCAGTATCCATTAGCATTATAACTGGCTGTTCGTTGAAGAGTTCTAAAAATTTGACTTTAATGAAAATCCTTACATTTGGCAATGTTTCCCACACTTCTTTTTCTTCATAGGCCATCTGGTTCGGGCCATTTTTTTGTTCGTTCTGCTGGTCTTCATTCGAACTATCCGTTGGAGCCACCAAAGGATTAGTATTTGTGCCATGCTTTCGCCCATCTTTACTTGTAAGATTGTGAACCCTGTTTCCCCACTGAAATGACCGTACTCGAGGAGCAGAACATTGGTTTTGCTGACGCTTATACGCGGTATTCATCGGAGCTGGAGTCCTTATATATTGATTTCGCCTCCAGGCCACTGGCTGTTGCCTTCTGTCACGGAATTGATTATTATGCCACAAAGAATTCAAGTATGGTATGTCGCTCCTACAAGATGTTGTAACTTGACCCATGCGTGGAGTTGCAGCTGCCACTTTGTTTGTCATCATGGCCGAACTTTGAAGTGCCTGCAGTCTCTCTTCAAGGCCTCCCTGGGCGCTGGATATTGCACCGTGTCTGGTAGGATCTAGCAACATGAACATGATGGCCTCATCTGGTTGCAACCCGGGTAAAGACACGGTAAGCTTCGAGAACCACCGCTTGAGACGTTCCATGGTATCCATGGGCATCTCACTCAGTAATGGTTTCAGGCTGTAAAATTCTGAGAATACTTCATGAGGCCTGGCCCGAAAGTGATCCAACACTCGTCTTTTGTACTCTTCATACGTGTGGTCAAACGGCAATTCCAAATGGACTGCTTCTGTCCGGTCTACTAATTCCTGGACAGCCACACGCACAATAGGTGCTTCTAATGTAAATTCTTGGGCTCGAACTGATGCTTCAAATTTTTCGAACCACAACTGTGGCCTTTCCACATCTAGTTGTGCCAACATGGGCTTAAACTCTGATGACGGTCTGAAATAACTCGTCGATTCGGCTGAAAACGCCGGCATATTTCCTCCTGATTCCTCTTCGGCGTGGTCGCCATTGTTGTGTCTACCTATATTGGATGGTCCACGTACACGTATGTCGTCTGTGTTTATTATCAGCGTATCGTCCAGACGAGACTTAATTATGCCTAATTCTGCAGTAAAATTATTCATTTGAGTAATCAGTTCCTGAATCAATGTTTCCAACCCATCAGAAGACATATTAAATGTACCACACATGCTTTATTTTTACTCGATTATATATAGAATTTTGCTCGCACAACGAGCATCGATTTAATAAAACAAATTTACGCATTAATTAATTTATGTTCACTTCAGCTCGAAGTCTGCTTTTCTCATTTGGCTGACTGCTTCATTCTTATACGGGCGCTTCTGCGAGGAATTTCTGTTGAAATAATGTCTGCTCTAGATAAGACCCTTTGTTCATTATTTGATTAAGGGGGCTATAGCATACATATAATAACGTCCGATTCCAGCTTAGGGCGATCTTATTTACACATATTGTTCTCATTCAGCTCCTTTATGGAATATTACAAGGTCCATAACTTTTCCAAATCTCAGTATGCAACAAAATCGGAGCGATTTCAAAGTAAGTGTTAATACCTAGAAATTTATTATTTATATGTATATATATACATATAGAATAGAATAGAATAGAATAGAATATCTTTATTTAGATTCAAACCACACATGTTCCATCAAATAATAAAATTAGAAAATGTAAAATATAAAAACATATCACATCACATAAATATAGAATAGAATAGAATAGAATAGAATATCTTTATTTGGATTCAAACCACACATGTTCCATCAAATAATAAAATTAGAAAATGTACAAAATAAAAAGATATCACATCACATATATATGAGCAATTAGTTGTACTGTACAATTTATCAGCATCAGAAAGTTCAGCTGTAAAGAGTGATAGATTCTTCATCAAAATTAGAAAAATTTAAGGTATAATTCGAATATAATATTTTGTAAGAAAAAAGGGAACCATGACTAATAATTGATTGTATGCATTGTTGATTAACAAGATGGTTTAATGCATAACATTTCAGTTTTAATAATACAAAATTTGAATTTAGAATCTCGAGAAATTATGTTGCTGAAAAACAATTAATCCTGTCATTTATTTAACCATGAGAAAGTATTATCATAATCAAAATTAAAAATATCAGCAGGATTGAACATTTTTTTCTAATTCGGTAAATAAAAATTTAAAAGATATTTAAGTTGGAGGCGTTTCTCTAAGCCCCTTTGGCAATTGATTGTAAATTTTGTAAATTTTTGAAAAAGAGAGTAGCTTGCTCGCAACATTCCCACCAGTGATGGGTTGACTTGAATAGATTAGAATAGAAAATCTTTATTTGGATTCAAACCTTACATGTTCCATCAAATAATAAAATAGAAAATGTACAATATAAAAACATATCACATCACATAAATATAGAATAGAATAGAAAATCTTTATTTGGATTCAAACCTTACATGTTCCATCAAATAATAAAATTAGAAAATGTACAATATAAAAGGATATCACATCACATATATTTGTGCAATTAGTTGTACTGTACAATTTATCAGCATCAGAAAGTTCAGCTGTAAAGAGTGATAGATTCTTCATCAAAATTAGGAAAATTTGAGGTATAATTCGAGTATAACATTTTGTAAGAAAAAAGGGAACCATGACTTATAATTGATTGTATGCATTGTTGATTAACAAGATGATATAATGCATAACATTTCAGTTTTAATAATACAAAATTTGAAGATAGATTCTCGAGAAATTATGTTGCTGAAACACAATTAATCCTGTCTTTTATTTAACCATGAGAATGTATTATCACAATCAAAATTAAAAATATCAGCAGGATTGAACACTTTTTCTAGTTCGGTAGATAAAAATTTAAAAGACATTTTAATTGGAGGCGTTTCTCTAAGTCCCTTTGGCAATTGATTGTGAATTTTGTAAATTTTTAAAAAAGAGAGTAGCTTGCTCGCAACATTCCCACCATTGGTGTGTTGACTTGAATAGAATAGAATAGAAAATCTTTATTTGGATTCAAACCTTACATGTTCCATCAAATAATAAAATTAGAAAATGTACAATATAAAAACATATCACATCACATAAATATGTGCAATTAGTTGGACTGTACAATTTATCAGCATCAGAAAGTTCGGTTATAAAAAATGATAGATTCTTAATCAAAAATAGAAAAATTTAATGTACTATTCGATTGTAACTTTATGCAAAAAAGGGAACCATGAATAATAATTGATTTTATGTATTGTTGATTAACATGAAATCTAATGCATAACGTTTCAGTTTTAATAGTACAAAACTTGAAGATAGGGTTCGAGAAAGAGTATGCTAAATTCAATTAATCTGTCTTTATATATATATATATATATATATATATATATATATATATATATAAAGGACAGAATTAATGGTCAGCGTATAACTTCTCGAGATTCTATCTTCAAATTTTTATCTAAAATGTCTCTTAAATTTTTATCTACCGAACTAGAAAAAGTGTTCAATCCTGCTGATATTTTTAATTTTGATTATGATAATACTTTCTCGTGGTTAAATAAAAGACAGGATTAATTGGTCAGCAGCATAACTTCTCGAGATTCTATCTTCAAGTTTTGTACTATTAAAACTGAAACGTTATGCATTAGATTTCATGTTAATCAACAATACATACAATCAATTATTATTCATGGTTCCCTTTTTTGCATAAAGTTACACTCGAATAGTACATTAATTTTTTCTATTTTTGATTAAGAATCTATCATTTTTTATAACCGAACTTTCTGATGCTGATAAATTGTACAGTCCAACTAATTGCACATATTTATGTGATGTGATATGTTTTTATATTGTACATTTTCTAATTTTATTATTTGATGGAACATGTAAGGTTTGAATCCAAATAAAGATTTTCTATTCTATTCTATTCAAGTCAACCCACCAATGGTGGGAATGTTGCGAGCAAGCTACTCTTTTTCAAAAATTTACAAAATTTACAATCAATTGCCAAAGGGGCTTAGAGAAACGCCTCCAACTTAAATATCTTTTAAATTTTTATTTACCGAATTAGAAAAAAATGTTCAATCCTGCTGATATTTTTAATTTTGATTATGATAATACTTTCTCATGGTTAAATAAAAGACAGGATTAATTGTTTTTCAGCAAAATAATTTCTCGAGATTCTATATTCAAATTCTGTATTATTAAAACTGAAATGTTATGCATAATACCATCTTGTTAATCAACAATGCATACAATCAATTATTAGTCATGGTTCCCTTTTTTCTTACAAAATGTTATATTCGAATTATACCTTAAATTTTTCTAATTTTGATGATAAATCTATCACTCTTTACAGCTGAACTTTCTGATGCTGATAAGTTGTACAGTACAACTAATTGCACATATTTATGTGATGTGATATGTTTTTATATTGTACATTTTCTAATTTTATTATTTGATGGAATATGTGTGGTTTGAATCCAAATAAACTTATTCTATCTCTATTCCTATTCTATTCTATTCTATTCTATATATATATATATATATATATATATATATATATATATATATATATATATATATATAATTATATACTGTCGCAAGGTTGCATCCTATTAGTTAACCACAAATTTCACTTGTTTTAATAGGTACCGCGTAATTAATTTTAAGTTTCATTAAGACCTGTTGGCGAAATAATCTGAGCCGCTACAGATCAGTGCAAAACCTTTTCTGTCGTAACGACACAAATCAATCGCCAAAATATTGCGTAAATTAAATTCAAATTTATTTACGTTGCACCAATGAGAAAAAAGCAAACTGCCGCTTAACCACGTTTAACCACGTTTAACCAATAGTATGCAAGTACACACATTGCATGCTATTTAAGCACGGTAATTTACCATGCAAGTCAGTTGTGGCATTTGCCTTCTACCTGCTTCACGCGTGTGCTTTCTGTCGGCTGTCAATACGTGTACGCTCTGTCGGCTGTCAATACGTGTGCGCTCTGTCGGCTGTCAATATCTACGCTGGTGATTTGATAGTTTCACCAACAACTAACTACATCCGTGACTCATCTTGTTGCGGGATACCGGAGAGACGAGCCAATTGAGTGCAGGACCTGCAGGACACCATCCACAACGCGATCACAGCTCAACCACGGGAGCGACAACTCAACCAGAGTCCACTCAAGGCTCTAGGACATCTTCAACACTGAAGACTTCAAGAGAACGCATTACCAGGCCCTCTTAAGGGCCCCCATATCAGTAACTAATCTCTATTCAGAGCACCTTAACCGAGTTTGCAACGTCGTACGGCATTTACTTGAAGCCGGAGCGTTTACACTGTTTTCCTAGTTTTTTCAAAGGTAAGGCTCTCAACTCACAAGTGTACTGTACAATAATTTACGCTAAATTTCTCTTTTCAATTCGATTTTCCTTTAATTTGTTTAAACGTACTTTCAATACAGTTGTTGCCATGGTATAGAATTGCGATTTTAAGAAAGCCACATTTCGTTGCGGGTTTTGTGTTTATGCATTTTTAACGAAATAATATAAATCCTGTTTTGATTATTTCGTATTTTGCAATTACCCACTGTTATCTACTAATCTAAATTTTTAGTATTGAAATATAATTGTAAATAATTTTGTTCTCTTCTAAATATTTTACAATTTTATTAACCGCTTTTTATATATGTAAACACCTAGTATATACCTCCCATTTCATTTGTGCAGTTTAAAAATTATTTTTATATACTGTTCGAGATATTATAGCTTTGCAGCCGATTAAATTGAATCATCATAAATATAAAGAAAGATTATGTCACAAATTATATAAAACCGAAGTATTTTAGCATTATTCCGAAATGTGAATCATGAGCGAATTGAGTTACCAAACGATTCGCACTGCGAACCAAGCTCGTGAAGCAGTAATTAAAATAGATTAGTATTTTTAGGAGGAGTTACGTTCCGAGACACGAAAGAAGAACGTGTTAATATTAGTAATGCATTACCTAAGTGAAGAAGGGTAATTTAGTTTTGATTAATAATACATAAGATATATACAATCTGCAAACTCGTTAGCAAAAGAGACAAACCTTGAATTCAAGAAATATGAAGTTTGTGATAATGTTGATCTTGAAACCGTTTTGATGGAATATGAGAGCTATTACTACGTAAAATTTCATAAATACCCAAAGGTTACTAAGAAATTACAAGGTAAGAATACTCTGCAATAAATTTTAAAGAAGATATTAAACAAAAATATAGAATGAACGGATGTACGGAGGATAATATGAAAAAGAAGTAAGGAAATTTATTTATGGAGAAGTATATCAATTTAGAATACAATATAAGCATGAAAATTACCATGAGTAGGCATGACCGTTCTTTGATTTACTTAATAGAATAGACTGGAATAGAATATCTCTTTTTGGATTCAAACGACACATGTTCCATCAAATAGATAATAATATTGGAAAATGTACAATATAAAAAAATATATCACACCACATATATATGTGCAATTAGTTTCATGTAGATAAGTAAATCTCACTAGTTGTATTGTGTAGAGGCTTCCAACCTATTGATGTCTGAGAACGCCATAGATGCCAGGTCGGTTTCAGTCCTTAATTATATAATTGAATCTGACACGCTAGTATTTTCATTCACATCTATTAAATTCATTCCTGCCATATCTTGAGCTAATTTGCTAGTGTCCTCAAACTTAAGATTAGCTTCCATGTTGATCGTACTTAATTATTAATTTGATACTTAATGTTAAGTACTCGTAATGTGAAACCTCTTAACGCAACAAAACACCCGAACAAATAACCTGGAAAGAAATAGACGTGAAAAAAATAGAATTATTAAATTACCTGTTCCAGAACGTCCCCAATATGTACGATAGATCAAAGACAATGCGTTAGCAGGAATATATTGTGGAAATAGAGTAAAAATAAAATGGAGGAAATGACATAAATGCAGTTCGCCGAGGAAATAACAACCAGTTACGTACAGACAACCGAAAACTGAAACTGCGCACAATTCAAAGTATATGTACTGTCAAGAATTTAAACAAAGAATGTTCTAGAATATAAACGAATAATTTCTTTTTAAATAAAATTCGTTTCAATCCGCCAAGGTAGTTGAAATTTATCAATTATTGTCACTTGTATTTTGTCGGAGGAAATATCTACCTCCAGAATTGTACAATATATCAACATCAGAAAGTTCGGGTGTAAAGAGTAATAGATTCATCCTCGAAATAGGAAAAATTAAGGTATAATTCGAGTGTAACATTATGCACTTAAGATTTGAAGTTATTCTCATGCAGCTGATCAGTGAAATTTTAAAATTTTGTAATAGGTGGAATGCGTATGCATAATTTATGTGAGGTTAAGCCTACTACGCATATCTAGTTTGAATTAGAGTTTGAGTAGGATTTGTTAATTTATAATATAAAAAGGAATTCACAATTTTTGTTCTGGTCACTTGAAGCATGTACTGGCTTCATAAACAAATTGTCTAACTATAAATGCATTATTCTTTGGCATTTTCTATATTTAATTTGATGGTGTATTTGTTTTTGTTTGCTCATGTTTGTAATCAGTGTAGGAGCTCTTTGGTTACTACTTGATGTGAGATCACATGATACCAAATTTGCATTCGCAATATTACCAAAATAATCATCACATTTACAACAAAGAAATTCCTCATTCCTTTCAGCACTTTTCTTATGCTAAATTTCCTAATTCCTCCGGTCAACTGCTCTGATACCTCACATTTAATGCTATATTCCATTTATAATAAAATAAGATATATAAAAATATATATTAAAACGAAAGTAATTATGTTTGCGAAAGTCAAAAACTTATTATCAAGTTTTTCAATTAAAGAGCAAAATACATGGGAAATGTATATGGTTGCGCTTGCGCAAATATAGAGCATCATAACTTGACAACCGACCAATCTAAAATGGATTTTTGAAGTGAACAAAGGCAAACCAAATACTTTGACCTCCACAGTCAGTTTCTGGTTTCGCATCCGGAAGTATGTGATACAATTAGACATGGTCTAACTTTATTATTCATCTGAAATTGTTTGTGCAGAAAATCAACATTTTACTTTTATTTTTGACCTCTGTTATCCTACGTAATTAATTATTAAATGGGATATATTGTGAATGTTTCTAACCCCTTTCCTAATGAGAATTTAAATGATGCCACTTCTGGGTCTATCTGGGTGTGATAATACGATTCTATCCTATTGCATTCAGGATGTAATCTGGAGTTTGATGAGATAGCATTCTCATATAATTCTATCTAGTTAGGCCCAGAAACCTCTGCAGTTTTATATTTTATGTCTTAAGATTTAAGATTCACATTAATAATAACAACAGTTGTATTTATTTAAGCATAAAGTGTGGCACGTAGATATGCACAGTCTATTCCATTCTGCACACAAGGACTTTCAACTGGAAAAGGATTTAATACGAAACCAAAAATAATAAACTTGCGTTATCCTGGCATTCCCAATATGCTGAAGTAAGGAAATAAACTCGCAATATATTGAATGTTCTGTACGTGTGGAAAAAGGTTATAGCTAAAGCACTATGACAAATGAAATTTGGTGACCAAACACAACCAGAGAGAGCTTAGGAACACCAGGACAGGATATAAAATTTAAACCGAGTATGAACTGAAAATAAAAATGCTCGAAAGTATATAAACTAAGAATGATCTAGAAAGAATGTTTTTTCGTTATAAATGATATGCGTTTTAGTCATCATCCACCCTGATAAAATAAAAAAAAGTAAAACGGATTTTTTACTGGAAGTTTTGGAGTGACTCTCTGTGAAAAAAATTGGCTATAGCGATTCCTAGTTGTGTCATATACCTACTGCGCATTGCTATCAAATTTATAGGAAGATTGTTTATCAAACTCGTCCTGTCAGTGCATTTTATAGCAGCTTCCAATTCTCGATGCAAGCTTTCAACCATATAATTTGCCATAAAATTGTACGCACTTGTATGTCAAACATCTATTCCAATGATATTTAGAAATATCATAAAAGGGTCTGGCATGAGCTGGGACCTAGATCACTGGTGACCCTTAACTTTACACCGTATCGCGACACCTAATAACATAGAATAGTGAACAAGACATATTGAGTTGCTATATATTTTAAAATCTTCTCCGTTAATATCGGATATCTTTATAATTTCTGGATTTAAATGTTCTAACCATCAGGCTTGTATTAATCTGTTAAGCATCTAAAATAAGTTTTTATGACATCTGGTCGGAGTTGGTTCTTGCCCTTTTTTGATATCTTATTTAGCTCTAGTTAAACAATCACTGGTTGCGCGAGTGGTGGTACCAATTATTTAAATCAAGTTTGTGAGCTTCAAGTACACACCAATCCAGATTGTTTTTAACCAGTAGTCAAACAACCTATTCACGAACATTAACTGTTTGCAGATTTTACCATAAATACATATAGGAAAAACATTTAAACAATTTTTGATTGCACGGGTAGTCACCTTTCCTTCGTACTCTGATGATGATCATGGAATGTCAAAGCGCGTCAGTACGTGCAACCGGCGGAAGGTTTGCTATGTTGTTCGATGACTGTTTAAATACCGTTGAGATTAGTGTTTAGTTCAAACTTACAAACTTGATTTAGCTCTATTTAGTTGGCTTACCTTGACAATTTGAGTTCGAGGAGTATTCTACGTATAATTGCTTTTTATTAGTGTAAATAATGATGGATTCTTGTTATAAATAGCTGTGACAAAATAATCAAGTTCTATAACCCCATTCTTGGCTTTAACTCTATCGTGGTGAACTCAATTAGGCAGCACAAATAGCGAAATCTTATCACAAAGCGTAGCAATGCACATATTGTAATTAATAAGGTGGCACGTCATTAAACTCGAGTGGACCAGGTTCTGATAAATAAAAGATGATTGTATTTAATCCAGGAGGCGCACACGCGTCACGGGAGCCCTGCAGGTTAAATAATTAGAGCTGCCTATTCTTTTTGTCCGATTATATCCAATTGAATTCAAACTCTATTCGGAAGCCCGTGTTTTGTTAAATTTCTGTGCGCTGACAACTAACACAAATGTGCAGAATGCTTTTAGGAAGGCATATATTTCAATTGCGTAATCTTTCACCACTGCAAATAACATAATAAACTACATCCTGAATGCTAAAGTGGATAATTTTAAGCAAATTTCAGCCTTCTTTCTGAAGATAAACACTGTGAACAATTTTTGTTATCTCTACTAATTCTTAAGATGGTCAGCTTGTAAAATCTGCTGAACAGCTGAAAGGAGATTGCATTTTGGCCCAAAAATCTGCAAGGAATTTGGTGTAAACTAAGAAACGGATAAGAATCAATAATGGCTAAATGTTGCTAATGAGTTGTAGGTAGCATTAAAGTATAAGAGCTTGTTCAAAAGGTATGCTCAGACCCAACGTTACACTAGAAGTTATTCTGCCAGGTGTGCACTGGCACCACTAGGTTCTACAACTCAGCTCATATGACAGATGCGACATCTTTTAAATTCACCAATTATGCTGATCACGAAGTAATTCCTTCACCCCACTGCGAGATAGATATTAATTGGCAGAAGCAAGCGGTTTAATGAAATACTGAAAAGCCGCATACATTAAAAGATTTACTTTTTCACTTTTCTAGCTCGAAATAGTAAAGGTTGGGGAGGATCTGCGGTTGGTCTAATTCATAATTTAATTAAAGACACGTTTTCAAATGTATGAGAGAAAACCGTTGTCTTTTTCAATTTTGTGCAATTTTTGCTGCTTTGAAAGTTGTCACCGCTGTTCTTACTAGATTTATTCAGGTAGAAGCAAACTTGTTGATTTTAAGCAAATTTTCGATCGATAATGGAATAGAATACCGAATACACTTACATCGTCTTACTTATCATTTACACTACGGGTATCAGTAGGCCAACTATCATTGCTTTTCTGAAAAAAAACAGCCAAGTTTGATTCTGTGTCGCACAAGATGTTATGAAACGTTACCTTTAACAGGGCATCCCAACAAAATTGTTCGACAGCCTTATGCCCTTTTTAATGACACATTGGCCTGTATACGTATGTGAAATAGTGATTTTGAACTGTATCCTATTGGTTTTCGTGTTCCAAAAACTGGATTCTGCTTTTACCTATTTCCATCATGTTACTTAAGCAGAAATTTGCCGAGAGCGCCACAAAATTCCTCTGAGTATAGACCTGTGGAAATGAAAAGCATGGTGATCTCAAAAGCATAAAAAGTGCACCTGCAGAAATAAAACTACGAGCTCAGTCATGTCCTAGTTGCAATGAAAAAATCTCCATCTGGTTCGACTAAGGCAACATTTTTCAACAATATTTGTTATGACCAATTTATATTCGCAGTCGAAGGTTTTGCTGAACGACACTCCTCCGACAGACGTCACGAATTTGTCAAATTTGGATTTCTGTGGATACTAGGCTGACCAACTTCCGCATGCACAATCAATCCTCGTTTAATTCTGCAGAGATTTACGGAGATAATATCATTGCTCTATTTGTCTTCCGCAAATTATGGAAACATGACGAGAATTGCTCATCTATTTTACTAGGCTTCTAGTTTAATCTTCTAATATCAAGCGAACTGTGGGTGATTCTATATGCTGAGGATACCCAGATGTTGAGAAATGTTAGCTGACAGTGTATGAACAGCTGAGCGTCAGGAGTCGTTGATTAAGTGAATAATTTAGGAGGTGGCCAGTCCTTTACTGTCACCATCAAACATTGTTATGGTATATCGTTTTGGCTGGATCGAATGCAGCTTGAGAAGGCCACATATACATTCTGTTCTCCAGGTCTCCGAGCCTTTTCCAGTAGATGGTTGGTACGGCAGACGGTGCAGACTAGTATTGTCATGACAGAACATTATCATTCACGATATTGTATAATTGATTTTGCCACACATAATTGAATTGGCGAAATTTGTGATAGTTTGGTGGAATGCGGGGCAGAGTGGCGAGGCATAATTAATTATACATAATTTAATAGGTACTCATGGTGGCCACTGTGTGGGTCTCTAGAGCTCCGCGATGCCGTTTCAGTAGTCAGTATTTATATTTAATAACTTGCAGTATTTCTTTCTGTTACTGTAAATTATTTCATTGTTTAAACCTGTTTGTCTATTTGTTTCGGAGTACTTTCAGTTCTTTATTTTAAGTATTTAATAACTATATTACCTGAAATTTAGTTTGTATTCTGTTACTTTGCATCTTCCATTTAACTTCAGGCATCCATACCTAATTAATTTAACAGTTTTCAACAGAAAACTATTAAATAGTATAATAAATTATCTATCATTTTTAGCTGATGATCGAAAATGTTAATTTTTTGTTGGCTTTCGTAAAAAAATTAACTTACAAAGCTACTATAGCATGATAGCAGATATTAGTAAATAATTCTATGTAATTGAATAGAATCGAATAACTTTATTTGGATTCAAATAGATAATAATATTGGAAAATGTACAATATAAAAAAGATATCACATCACATAAATATGTCCAATTAGTTTCATATTGATATGTAAATCTCTCTAGTTATGATGTACAATATATCATAATCAGAAAATCCAGAGGTAATATCACTGCATAGGTTATATCAATTTTGATACAATTATTATGAACAAACGGTCTTTTTAATTAATCGAATTTGTACAATAATTGATTATATAAATAGTTATAGATTTACCATCAAAATTTACAGACCTGATAATAGAAAAAATTGAGGTATAACTCGAGTGTAACATTTTGCAAAAATGTGAACCGTGACTAGCAATTGGTTATATGTAGTGTTGATTTACATGATGGTATAATGTATAACATTTCAATTTAATGATACTAAAAGTGGAAATAAAATTTTAAAGAATGTATGTTGTTGCTCACAATTATCCATGTCTTTTATTCAATCACGAGAAAGTATTATCATAATCACAATTAAAAAGATCAGCAGGATTATAATTAGTTTTTCTATTTCAGTACATAAAAATTTAAAAGACATCTTAGATGGAGGCGTTTCTCTAAGCCCCTTCGGCAATTGATTGTAAATTTTGTAGCTTTTCAAAAAGAGAATAACTTCGCAAAATTTCCATGGTTTGTGTGATTTTGTTTATGTGTTGAATACAACACTAGGATAAAGCAGTAATAGTACATTGTCTAATAGTAAAAACATTAAAGTTGTTGCGATAGACAGAAAGAAATTTTTCAATGTTTATCCGTTTTTTCTGAGTCACAGTGTAATCAGGGGCGTTATGGCCAATATTGAGAAGAAAATTATGAAATACCTGTTTGATTAGATAACCATCAAGTCATACGCATGTGAAGTAGCACAAACCTTTCCTAAATGTATGTTAATTAAGTAATGAGATCATTGCAAAGTATACTGTTCTCATACACAAATATACTTTATTTCGTAGAAGTATAATGATAGAAAATTCACACTGAAATATGAGCCAGTAGAACATATATTTGAATAAGGGATAACATTTGTCTTGGACCAAGTGTAGATAAGCATTTTATTAACTATTACGAACAGTTTTACGATTACAAAATGCGATCGATAAGGGGCATGTAAATAAAAAAGTGATATATATCTATATATTATTAGGCATATGTAACACAATAATGATATTACGTTGATTTAGTTCCTTCGGTTGGTGAAAACAAATCACAATTAGGATAACAACAAACGATAGTCTTAAGTAAGAAACACGTAGTAACGATTACATGAAACCAGCCATTCAGTTACAACCAGTAAACAAAAAGATGCAGAAACTAATTTTATTATTCTATCTAAAGCAGTGCATTTTTACATACCTTACATGAGACGTAAACGAGAAATCGATGTTTGTAAAGTTTTTTAACGGCTGGACAAAATAAATTACAATAAAGTACTAATAATTTAAGTTTGCTAATTCCCTTTTAAAAACAATAAACAGACTAGCACAAATTAAGAAATGACATTGCAATGAAGACAGAATTATTTGTTATTTCAAATGACAAGACCAAATTCAATGAAAGTAGAGTAAATAAAATTATACACAAACGTTGATAGAAATATTAATATTTTGGAAAAGAAAGAAAATTGTTTTCAATTTGAATCATTTAATTAATCCATACCGTATTTATCAACTATTTAGAATAGAATAGAATAGAATTATTTATTCAGATTTCGACCACATATAATCTATTAAATATAATAAATTATAAACATTTGTAAAATATTTTAAAAGCACTTGTCCCAGGCAGACATGTACAATATAACAAAGTACAAAGACTGATAAATTAATTAAATGAGTACAATGGAACCTGAAAAATTTTGTCATTATTAAAGTGTAAATTTATGAAATTGTTTAAGGTAAACTCGGACTTTATTCATACTGATAAGAATTTCGGTTATTGAACTAGGAAAAAAATATCTATATCTATATATATATATATATATATATATATATATATATATATATATATAAGTAGAGTAGATTAAAAGTTCTAGTTTTTTATGTGAAGTATGTAATATTCCCGAGTTAACGTGAATGTTTATTCAACCATACAAATGTGCAGTCATATTGAAGAATCAGGTCGTTCGGATCACATGCGATTTCAATTTTATTACTAAGACTTTTAAACGACATTTTGGCAGGCGACATACATCTCAACTTAGATGGTAATTGATTGTAATTTTTCTGCATATATTTTATAAAGAAAACAATTGCCAGTAGATGTCCCTATTGTAGAGGGTTTGAATGCAGACAGTCTCAGCTATGTATCCGTTCATTGATTCTTCTTTATCGATTTCATATACACCCCTGTCCACCGTTTCAGGTTGAACATTTTGATACAGAAACACAGTATTTTAAACTAAAATGAATGCAAGGCTACAAATCTTAGCCCATAAGCTTAAATTTTGCAATCTACCGGTTTAAGATATTTCACAGCGTTTGTTTGTATCGTTTATAGCACGTTTGGTTGACCTTTTTATGTTGGGTTCAAAGTGGCGACTGCATATTCCGAAATCGGCCTAATCCAGAACGTGTACATTTGCAGCTAAATGCCTTTTGATAATATGTTCCAATTCATCATTGACCATCTTTTTTAGCACAGCCAATTATTCACATTTCCTTATACAGAATCATTGGATCTAGGTACGTAACTTCTTGCTGCGGCTTGATTTCGAAAACTTCATTAATTACAATATCATGAAAAATAGTTATTTATGTTGTTTCATAATAACAAGGTTTAAAGCTTTGTTTTTTGATTAACCTTCATCCCTAGTGCTATTAATTACTTACTTATGTCATTAGGATATAATGTTTTGAAGTTCCTAAAGAAAGCATTGTTCGTAGGGTCGATTTGAGATGATAATTTTCAAGTCATCAGCAAATATTAAGATGTTTCCTTTGATAAACGTGATCTGCAAATATTATATTAAATAGTATTCGACATAAATTAGAACCTCGGGAAATTCCGGTTGGCACTTTTTACAGTCTAGATTGTGTGTCATTAACCTGAATAACCATACTTCCATTATAGTAACAGAAGATCATTAGCATAACTATAACCGAATTAACCTTTAAGGACACATTCGCCTTAATAATAGCATCAATAGATATAAAGTTAAAATCTTTTTAGGTTTCAATGATGATAATTAGTGTATCAAATTTTTCTCATATAGAGTAACGATATAATTCCACATGAATGGTATATTCTTAATGGTCGAACATCCTTTCGTAAATCCATGCTAGCTTGTGTCAAATTCCAGTTGTAAACTAGAGTCCAAATGATCTAGTATTACTTGTTCGATTCTCTTCAAGAAAGAAGGAGTCGCTGAGATTAATCTTTAATTATTAACATTATTTTGACTGCAAACCTTCGGAATTGGTTGTGCCATAATTATTAAAATACTATCTGGTATTAATCGATTAATGAATATCGCATTGCATAATATAAATATATCACATTCGATAATGATATAGACAGGTCGAGTAAGTTATCAATTGATATTCTTAAATGGCCTTTTTCTATTTTATATATAATTGTTATCATTAACTTTATTAACTTTTATATAATTAAACGAACATTGGTTGCGCGGGTGGTGATAACAATTATTATAATCAAGGTTGCGGTCTTGATATAAACACCTGACCCATTAATTACTTACATATGTCAGTATAAACTAAGAATTGTATAGTGTAGAAAAGGCAATTCATCCAGTATAATTATTATAATCAAGGTTGCGGTCTTGATATAAACACCTGACCCATTAATTACTTACATATGTCAGTATAAACTAAGAATTGTATAGTGTAGAAAAGGTAATTCATCCAGTATAATTATTATAATCAAGGTTGTGGTCTTGATATAAACACTGACCCATTAATTACTTACATATGTCAGTATAAACTAAGAATTGTATAGTGTAGAAAAGGCAATTCATCCAGTAACAATTATAATAATCAAGGTTGCGGTCTTGATATAAACACCTGACCCATTAATTATTTACATATGTCAGTATAAACTAAGAATTGTATAGTGTAGAAAAGGCAATTCATCCAGTAACAATTATTATAATCAAGGTTTATTAACTTTTGATTGAAATTCGATACATGATTAGATAACATTGTCATAGTGCTGGTTTTGCGAGCATTACATATTGAATTAACGAAACGCTCCTTTAAATCACATATGAATCCACTATCGATTCTATCAAATGGCAATACAAGTTTATTTTCTCTTAATATTTGAAATAGCCGTTATGGAGTCTGTAACCATGCTTTTGGTTACTTATG
This sequence comes from Eudiplozoon nipponicum, assembly GCA_029291075.1. NCBI lineage: Eukaryota > Metazoa > Platyhelminthes > Monogenea > Mazocraeidea > Diplozoidae > Eudiplozoon > Eudiplozoon nipponicum. The sequence continues at coordinate 1,569 of JAQBSW010010753.1, read as the reverse complement.
GTCTAGTTTCTTAAAATAATGAACGACCTCATAACATAATCTGAAACTTTTTCCGTTTCTAAATATACATGATCTTAACATTTTGAACTTATAGTTGGTTCATTTATAATCTGCGGATTATCATTATAAGAGAATACTAAGCTATTTCACAATTTAGAAGTATGTTAAAGTCAACTATAACCACATTATATCTTTAGGAATACTATATACTGTCAAAATCATTAGTAAAATGGACATTAGTAGTCATGCACAGGTAGGGTCTGTAGATAGCAGGTAAAATCAATGTATCAATTTAGATAAATTTGAAATCAATATTTTTTTCCATTATTATGTAACAATTTTGCATTGAACATAGATCTACAATAGGTCAGAACTCCTCCCACACGTTTATTGATTAATATGTCTCTACGGAACTTTGAGAAGCCTTGCAGTTCATATTCATAATCTTCTATGACATTGTTTTTATGGTTTCAAAAAAATTATATAAAACACTGTTAATTAAAATGTAATTCAACACTATGTTTTTGTTTTTATACTTTTAACATTTCCGTAAAATAATCAATACTTATCTATACAGTTATCTGTCGGTACGATCTTGCCTTGTGAGTAACTCTGCTTGGTTTCTTTACGGTCTTCTTTTAACATTCTGCTATAATTCTGCTCCATCCCATGTTTTTAATGGGAGTGTTACCGCAGATTCCCTGTTTTTTGGGTTGTTGGCTGTAGCTAATTTTCTTTGGTTAATGTAAGCGTTTCCTTTCAATAGTGTCATCATCCATAATTGCTTGGCGCCTATCACTGTACTTTCATTTATATTATTGGCGGCCATTTATTTCCCTTTTATTTCCGCCCAATTTCTCTGAGGGAATGCTTCATCTCTTTCAGTAATAATATTTAAAAAATTACGAAAATTTTGATTTTTTATTTAAATGTATTCTATTTATATATTGTTTGATACATAGAACTGATATATATATATATATATATATATATATATATATATATATATATATATATATATAAAATTTTATGTATTAGCATTGCGTAACTAGTACAAAATGACCAGAGGACTAAACTAAAATCAGCATGAACGTAAAGTACAATTTCATGTACACATACGTTTCGTGCATACCGGAGAATCGTTAGTAGGTGTCTGTGCTACGCCTTATACAAACTATATAATTGGGTGTGTAATGTGGGACAACTAGACGGTTCAATCTTCTATACGAATGTGTAAATCAGCAGTTGTAGTGCTAATTTCATATATAGTAACCGGCAGTACGACTTCAAATCTAACACTATTTGTATTATATATAACGAGTCTGTAAAGTTTACAACATATTGGCTATTGTTTCAGTACCTCAAGTTTACCGACTCGGCACATGGTACCAACACAATGGATTTCCATGTATGTTAAAGTTAACAAAAATAGAGAATTACAAAAACTTCTGAATACCTTCTACTACAGCAAAACCATACACTGGCCTTGATCTATATCATTTATCACCTTTTGTGGTAATCACAATATTATTCAATTAAATTTGTAATAGTTATAAACTCTTTAAATCA
>JAQBSW010010752.1:0-22862 GCA_029291075.1 Eudiplozoon nipponicum | reverse complement strand
GTGAATTTTGTATTGTCATTTAACACGTTTTCCATCTTTTGTACGTAGTCAGATTTGTCCATTATAACTGCGCTCTTTCCTTTATCAGCGCGTAGTATTTTGATGTCTGCATTTCTGCTGATATTTCTAAGTGCATTTAGATGCTGCTTTGTCAACGCATGCTGCTCTGCGCATTTAGACGATTTCAGGTGTGAAGCCTGATCAACTAGTGTAGCCTTGAACCAATTTTTATAATCAATACTGGTAGGCTCCAAGTCAGCTGTTTGTTCAAATAACAATTCAAATGCTGCCTCAAAATCAACATCGCATTTATTAGAAGGATGTATTCCATAATTTCGGCCCATCGATAGTGCCTCCATTGTTAGCTGATCGATTGGCACTTTTGATAAGTTAAGCACACGCTTATCAAGATCGGTCGGTATTAAATCACACAAAACTCCAGGTTTTACATCTTTTTCCAATTTTTTCAAAATTCTTGCTTTATCTTTCCTCATAACTGTCGGCAAAAACATCAAAAATTTCATTCTTGCAAAAAGACTTAGTTCATCTAATACACAAGATACACACCCAATTCTTGCCTGTAGCACTGCTTCATCTTCCTTCAACTGCTCAATTTTAGAATACGCCAACCTTGTAAGATTTCTTCGGTTGACTCGTAGTTTTGACTTTCGTAAACTGCGTACCAAATCACCTGGGAACCGTAATTGTTTAATACACTGATAATAATGCTTTATCCACAATTTCGTTCTTTGCGCTCTACACTTTAACGTCACTAGTTCATCTAGTTTTCTGAAAGATTCTTTTGAAATGCGAGCTTTAATAAAATTCATTGTACCCTTCCTGTGTGCAAAAACAAAAAGAAATTTTATCAGATATAAGAAAATTTTCTTTCTCATGGTCTTCTCAAATATCTACTCATGAACATATCTTTATATATAAATTGGAAAGCAAAACAAGATAGAAATATGTGAACAAAGAGAGAGTGTGAAAAATAGAAACCAATCAAATTGCGTGCGTCACATCCAGTTCAAGCTCAATGCTTGTACGTGCTTCTTCTGCTTACATAAATCCGGCTGCAATTTGTTTATCCATAAGGCTTCGTATGTGGCTAGCTCCCTTTTGTTTTTCCATTTAGTGATTACTTTGAATGCTACGTCTGGAGAACATACGTGCCATGTTTCGATGATGTGTTGCGCAATAGCAGACGTGTATTCACCATTTGATTTAAAACAGGCGTTCAAGTTGCAATGTTCTCTCATTCGAGTAATTTACCGTCTGGTCGATCGGCCTACGTAAGTTGATCGACAACTTGCGCATGTATATTGGTAAATAATATTTGATATCGACATTAACGGCTGTTTCTCTTTGATTGCTGGTAAAGGCAAGTGTGTTACCCTAAATAACACTCGTAGTTTGGCTGCATTAAATGTGCGTGTCAATGCTGTTTCAACTTTCTTTTGTGCCATTCGGGAAACTGCATCCCCCTTAAATGGGATGTTTAGGTAGGCTGTTTTCTTTTCTGACCCGTAATACGTCTGTTTCTGTTTAATTCCCCTTTTAATAATTGATTCAATTAATTATCTGGGATAGCCATTAGACATTAAATCGTTAATTGCTTTATTATATTCATTTTCTTTAGAATCTTGACTAACCAACCTGTCAATTCCTGAAAAGCAACCACGAACTGTTGATAATTTATATTGAAATGGCACAAAACTGCTGTAATGCAAATACTTGCAGACCATGTTGGTTTATGGTAAATTGTTCTGTTTAATTTACCATTAGTTTCTTTCTTTAATAGTACATCTAGGAAAGGCAGAGTCATCTTTCTCGTGCTCTGACGTGAAACCGATATTCTTATGTGCTTTGTTGAAACTTTGAAGCAATGTTCTTGATTACGACCTGTTCTTAAGTACAATAAATATATCATCCACGTACCGTATATATTGAGCACATTTACTTATGCCACTCTTTAATGATGTATTTTCTAGGTGCCCTAGAAAAATCTCAGCCAACACTGGAGATAAGGGGCTTCCCATTGCGACACCATCAGTCTGTTTGTAGATGTTTCCATTAAAACGAAATCGTACGTCTTTCGTGCATAATAAGCATTTATTACTTTGCGCTCCACCTTGTCTATTTCATCTGATTTATCGTCTAGACGTGTGAATTTTGTATTGTCATTTAACACGTTTTCCATCTTTTGTACGTAGTCAGATTTGTCCATTATAACTGCGCTATTTCCTTTATCAGCGCGTAGTATTTTGATGTCTGCATTTCTGCTGATATTTCTAAGTGCATTTAGATGCTGCTTTGTCAACGCATGCTGCTCTGCGCATTTAGACGATTTCAGGTGTGAAGCCTTGAACCAATTTTTATAATTTATACTGGTAGGCTCAAAGTCAGCTGTTTGTTCAAATAACAATTCAAATGCTGCCTCAAAATCAACATCCAATTTATTAGAAGGATATATTCCATAATTTCGGCCCATCGATAGTGCCTCCATTGTAAGCTGATCGATTGGCTCTTTTGATAAGTTAAGCACACGCTTATCAAGATCGGTCGGTATTAAATCACACAAAACTCCAGGTTTTACATCTTTTTCCACTTTGTTCAGAATTCTTGCTTTAACTTTCTTCATAACTGTCGGCAAAAACATAAAAAATTTCATTCTTTCATGTAATTTATACGGTACGTGGATGATATTTTTCTTGTAATTAAGAACGGGTCGCAATCTCGAACATTGCTTCAAAGTTTCAATAAAGCACATAAGAATATCGGTTTCACGTCAGACCACGAGAAAGATGACGTCTGTCTTTCCTAGATGTTCTATTAAAGAAAGAAACTAATGGTAAATTAAACAGAACAATTTACCATAAACCAACATGGTCTGCACAGTATTTGCATTACAGCATTTTTGTGCCATTTCGATATAAATTATCAACAGTTCGTGGTTGCTTTTCAAGAATTGACAGGTTGATTAGTCAAGATTCTAAAGAAAATGAATATAATAAAGCAATTAACGATTTAATGTCTAATGGCTATCCCAGACAATTAATTGAATCAATTATTAAAAGGGGAGTTAACCAGAAACAGACGTATTATGGGTCAGAAAAGAAAACAGTCCACCTAAACATCCCATTTAAGGGGGATGCAGTTTCCCGAATAGCACAAAAGAAAGTTGAATCGGCATTGACACGCACATTTAATGCAGCCAAACTACGAGTGTTATTTAGGGTAACACACTTGCCTTTACCAGCAATCAAAGAGAAACAGCCGTTAATGTCGATATCAAATATTATATACCAATATACATGCGCAAGATGTCGATCAACTTACGTAGGCCGATCGACCAGACGGTTAATTACTCAAATGAGAGAACATTGCAACTTGAACGCCTGTTTTAAATCAAATGGTGAATACACGTCTGCTATTGCGCAACACATCATCGAAACAACGCACGTATGTTCTCCAGACGTAGCATCCAAAGTAATTAATAAATGCAGAAACAAAAGGGAGCTAGCCACATACGAAGCCTTATGGATAAACAAATTGCAGCCGAATTTATGTAAGAAGAAGAAGCACGTACAAGCATTGAGCTTGAACTGGATGTGACGCACGCAATTTGATTGGTTTCTATTTTCACACTCTCTCTATGTTCACATATTTCTATCTTGTTTTGCTTTCCAATTTATATATGAAGATATGTTCATGAGTAGATATTTGAGAAGACCATGAGAAAGAAAATTTTCTTATATCTGATAAAATTTCTTTTTGTTTTGCACACTAGAAGGGTACAATGAATTTTATTAAAGCTCGCATTTCAAAAGAATATATATATATATATATATATATATATATATGTATATATATATAAATTGTAAAGCTGCAGCTTTTTAACGACCCTGGAAGCAATGAATTTTAAGGCTATCACTTCAGTTTAACGTGCTTCGTCTAGAGTTAAAGAAACTTCAAGACGTACCAGTACATTGTGTGAGAATATGATCTACTATGGGGTAAGACTGATAAAAATGAATGAAGTTATGTTTATTGAATCTTCACAAACCTGACATTAGTAATCATACTGAATTTACTAAATGCTTTGCCCTGAGTATTAAGTTTATCTTCAGTTGAGCTAACCCATTTAAGCTGGTCTAAGTCATGTGAAAATTTCAGATTAAAACATTACCGAAACTCCAAACCATGAAATTTCCCACAATCGTTCTCGGAAAGACATTTGTCCCCCTAATTATTTTAATTGTCCATTTTTGCTTTTAAAGTAATTTCATTTACAAAAGTCCATTTTCACTTCACTGCAATTCCTCGATAAGTTTGTCGGTTAACGACAGCTGTGATACACGCAGAAACAGAGCGAAGACCTCAGTTATTTCAGCTTCTTTTTACTTTGATATTTCAGTCTGATGGCTAGGTAGTAATGTGGGTAAAATTAGCATCTGAATGTTAATATACATTTAGAACACAAATTACGGGTTCGCTCCATTCGATACAGACACACAAATATATAAAATCGTATAATAAGTATTTCAGTATTAAATATTTCTAAATTAACACACTCTCCTTTTTAGGCGCACGTTGCTCTACGCCATTGTTCAATGTACAAAAATTTAGAAGTGACTAAACTCATTGGTTTTATTTAATTTTAACAGGAAAAAATATAAAAACATAACCAGCAAGGCTTAATAGCTTGCTTTGAGGGAGCAAAATTTTAAAATGCACTTATTTCACGTTGGTTTAAAACACCAGTAGAAATCTATAAACTGGTCTAAATAAGCACAAAAATCTCGAAGATATGGCAGGATGACAGATAGAAATTATGCAATATTTCACGAAACTCACAACGAGTTATAGAAAAAAGTATGAAAGATACAAGTTGATGGAGGAAAAGTAGAAAGAAATCTTTCACAGACATTTCTGAACAACACTATTTGAAACCCTGTTAGTAAGCGTATCAGAAAGGCATGCCAAATGTATGAATTAGAGCGTTCTTCACATTCTATGTCCCTTTAATTCAATGGAATGAAACTATTCCTTATGATTGTGTAAACATGTTTAAGGACTTAATTGCCGAGACATGCATTTTTAATTTTTTTAAATAAATACAATAATCTGTAAAATTAAATAGTTAATATTGGAGAACACCTTAATTGATGAGTGCAAAAAAATGCCAATAAAACCAAATTTGGCCCCGAATACTCAATGATTATCATTATTTGTTTAACTACACAACTAAAAATATACGAAGTCAAATTAAAGCGGAACGCTTTAAAAACAATGAAGAAAACAGTTGATGGCGTACCGCTATGGCCTTGGGAATAAATGAGTTCTAGACTAGTGGATTCAGGTTATCACGATTGCAAAAAAAGGAAGTATATGAGAGAAAAATAAAAAACATTCGCTAACAGAACTTTCTGCATCTCTGTGCAACTACAGTTACAGTTGCCAAAGTGAACGGAGCGAAAGAGGTAGTGTGAATATATGTACAAAGAAATTCAAAAAGCAGTATATTTTTAAACATTATTAACATAATCAAAATATACCGTCGTTGAAAAACTCAATGAAACTGCGAACAATAAAAGTAAATTGAACAAAAATGTATAAACAAACACTTGTACAATTGTGCTGATATTGCTAAAAATATAAAGCAAAACTCAAAAAGATTTGTTTCTATAAATATTTAACAAGGAAGGAATATATTTAAAAAGCATTATATTTAATTTATAAAAATGTTAGCCTAACCAATCGGTTGGACAAGAATTTATAAACAGAACTGTTTATAGGTAATATTCAATTTGCTAGAATCTGTCCATTGTGTACACCGGTTAACGAGAAAGATAAAATATCATGTGACAAGATAATGGTAAAAATGTAAAAAACATGTCATTCACTAAGTTGGAAAATATTGGTCACTAGAATCTAGACGAAATATTCATTTGTTCAAGAAATGAACCATCGATTCAGGGAAACCGATTAAGCGAGCGCTTCTGACCATAATTTTCAATAAAAGAGCCATTCTCATTGAATCCGGCAGTTTCTTCTTGGTTATAATCGCTAAGAGTAGAGTCTTCATCGGAGCGTATTAAATTCAAATCACCACCATTTTCATAATCGCGAAGATATCCTGTGTTTGAAGCCTCATCACCACGTTCAAATTTTTTGAACATTTCCTCTTCAAAATCACGTGACGGATTACCGCCACATTGAATCTCTTCTTTGCTTGGCATATACACCTGTTCGCGATTGCGAAGAATTACCCAGGCAGCTAACACAGCAACAAGTGCCAAGAAAAACACAGCCAATACAACAGAAGCTATCCATGAGATGGTAGACGCATTTGACACTTGATACGGTTAAAAATGAAAAAAACAGGGCAGGCGTAAAATTATTTATGTTGGTTGATAAGCTTTAGGTAAACAAAAAATGAACTATTGAATATATAGATCCAACGTTTTAAAGAAAATCGGCCACTATAACAAACTTATTCGGATGGCAGCGGTTGCAACACCAGTATTGATGAAAACATTCAAAACCCATTTTAAGCGATAGCCTTTCTACGAAAAATATAAAGCTTGTGTGAGATTGATGTTATCTGAACGTAAGGATAAAATTTCGAACTATGGATCAGGATGAGATCTGCTATATGCGACATTGTACGCTCTCACAGAATCAGTTATTTGGTTTCTGATAAGTCTCCGGAACTAGGAGCCAAATTCCTGTTTGCTCAGTTTATAATAATACGCGTACAGATATAAAACGACATTATGAGCACGGCTTGAAGCCTATCTTGAATCATTTTGAACCAGAGGGGTTGAAGAGGTGGAATAAGCGTTCACATCAGGTAGATAACGATGTTTGTTCCAACTTATATGTGAACAGGTCCGGAAACAATAAATTATTAGATCCATAATCTGATGACTGATAAAATGTGTGTTTTGAAAGATGGGCTGAGCATTTCAAAGACCAATTTTAATGCACACCTGCATCAATCTCAATCCCCTAAAGTATGTGAGTATCAAAGTCATATTCCGAACATACCGAACAGATTTAAAAATATGTAATGAACCTTACCACTTAAAACATCGAAACATTCTGGCCCTACTGATCAGTTTCCGACCTTATGCAATGAGGAGACCGGCGAGTTACTTGAATTGAGTCGCCCACTATTCCGATTTCCAAAAAAGCAACTGGAATTCGTGCAATATCCACCGCGGTACAAGCTTGACTTCGGTCTTATCTAGATTATGTGCTTCGATTATCACATGTCTTCTCTGAAGTTGTATAGATAAGTTTTTCCCTAAGGCATGTACTCAAACATGTGTATCGCCGTACCGCAATAGCCAACTTTAATGATACATTAGTCTGAATGAATGACAATGTTCTATTCAATATTGTGTCGAGAAGTGGTATTCACAAAATATTTGTAAATATTATACGTGCACACTAAACGAACACTTATGGTTTCATTAAGGTCTACTACGAATTTAAAAAAATCATTACTACAAGCAATGGTGTCTTTCAAGAATTTCCATAGTTCCCAAGTGTGTTCAACTTTGTAATAGATTCTATTATGGAATATTCTCTTCCATATGTTAAAATGCAGGCGTTAAAGTTCTTACAGGCGGTAGATTGGATAAACTTGACTAGGAAGACGGCACCATCTAAATGTCGGATATTTAACACCTATCACTGTCTTCATCTATTCTGCTTCAAGTTGAGGATTTAAACGTAGTTGGCATGTGTACGTCTTCGTAGTTGTATTAAAAAAATTTGCAATTTGAATGCCTAGATTAATTAAGAATTGCGAAAGCAAGAGAAGCCTGTACCAACCGTTGCCATTTTTGGACAAACTGGAGTACTATAATGCATCAATACATTCAGATTTGTTGCAAAAAATTGATATTTAGTAATTTGGGATCGAAGACTGGGCAATTACAGGCATTTGAACATAATTGTTTGAGACACATAGTCCGTTTATGTTATAAAAAAAGAATAATCAATACAGACAGGCTCAGTCGTATTTTTGTAGAGACCAACGAGTGCTCCTCTTTGGACAAACAAATACAAGTATTGTCCTATTATTCCACATTCTTCGACCAAATATATAGTGGTTAAAGGTCGTAATACCGGCTCCTACTGATGAGTCGCCAGTAAGCACGAAACGAATGTGAATGAGATTATACTTTCCGTTCATGCTGCCTTTGGCTTATCCTTCTGGTCACAACTGAACTAATTTGGCACTAGGTTCGCAACACCTAATACATACTTGCATATATATTAGGTCTTCGAAACAAACAGTATTTAAATTATGCATTGTACAAAAAATCAACTCAGACATTTTGCTATCCAGACACATTACGAAAAAATATTGCCTAACCGATAAATTACTCGATTTAGGCCAAACAAACAAATGTGATTCTATTTAATCAGAAAATAATAACAAAGATATACTGGAAGTGTTAAATAATTAAACAAGCTTCGATCGGACGAGTAGTGATATCAATTATTTTAATCAAGGTTACGAGCTTGGTTCCAACTTAGTCTAAGACGTGTATAAGGTGACAAGGAAAATTCATCCAACAAACTTGTTTGGCGATTATAGGCAAAATCTACGAAAAAAACATATATACTGCTCACGTCCTTCCGAACGAAAAGTAGCAAACAATCTTTTCTGTTTCTCTATAAGAAATACAAAGAAAATTAGTATTCCAAACGTAGAAAGAGCGAATAAATTAGACAGATAATCTAGTACAGTAGATGACGCGATTTAATGTTAAATTCTGATAATTAATGCACCAAAATATGCAAACAAGTACTGACGTAAATGTTGTCATGCGATTATAATGCAAACACACAACACAGTAAGCAAATTTCAGACGCTGCGCACATAGACTTTCTCACATTAGCACACACACACACACACACACATATATATATACACACACACACACATATATACACACACATATATACACACACACACATGCCGAATGAAAATGTGACAAAGTCTAGCATGAAATGTAGTAAGTAAACCAAAATTAGCAGTTATCGTTGCTTAAAATAATGAAAAATTACGAAGGATCAATTAACACTTATGATGGAAATTTAAACGTGGTCGGCCAGATATTCATCCCGTATGGTGTGGAAACGTATGCGTAGAGGATACGGTACCGAGGACTCAAATGAAAAATTCCCTCGCAATAGTTTTCACAGCCCGGAGAAAATTAATTGTGTTTATCAAGTAAAATATGGTGAAATAATCAATAAATGATAAATTCCAGAAAAATATACTGTGAAATGTCATTTCATTGTAAAATTTCTTTTCTGAACTAAATATACTCAAATGATGAAAAACCACGAACGGAAATTTAAACTATTTAGCTACGTATGGTCAAATTGAACCACCTTAAAGGCTTACCACAATGATGCATGAAACATAAATGCACATAGACATATGTTGTCAGTTTAACGTAAACATTGGAAAAAAATAGCAATACAAATCATCGTCTATACCGGTTTCATCCATATTAGACACTCAGCAATAATAGTGGGAAATGTTACCGCCAGGATTCGTATACAAGAACACTTGGTTTAGAGGCATGCAACTTATATTCGTCAACTAAACCGCGCGTTAGGTACATCTGGTCAATCTTTCCTTCTGGTGAATTCTCATGGGTACTGCCGATTTGACATTAAAAGACATACACCACACAACTTGAGAAGCGATACTGAATTAATTTATCATGACAGGATTTGACTATATATATGTTGTCAGTGTAAACTACACAATGCACAAGATATCAAATACGATTCACCAAATAGACCAGTTTTCTGCTTATAGGACACTTATTAGCTGATAACTGGTAAGCAACCTAAAACATCAGTTAAAATGAGACATCTCCTTATATCGTTCTAGATGGGCAATTTCTGTGATTTAACAATAATTCATTGCGTGGGTGGTGGTAACAATTCGTTAAATCAAGTTTGCGTGCTTGAAGTAAACACCAATCCCATTTTAGTTAACCAGTCGTCGAACAACATAACAAAACTACCGCCAGCCTATGTTTATGTATATGTGGCGAAAACTGCAAACAGTTAATGTTCGTGATTGCATAGAAATTGTGCAGCCGACATTTCCAGTCAAGTTCAATGTACGCGAGACTGCTAGAGGTGAGAGCCGCATATCTAAATTTGATTTCCATATATATTCAATGCGGTTTGGTCCTCGATAGTCAGTTTGCCGTCGTACTCTGATGATGATCATGGAAGGTCGAAACGCGTCAGTGCGTTGCGGCTGGCAGTAGTTTTGTTATGTTGTTCGACGACTGGTTAAATACAATGGGATTGGTGTTTACTTCAAGCTCGCAAACTTGATTTAACGAATTTCTGTGATTTGTTTGTCGTTCTTTCATCTTGCCTAACTTTCTCACTTAACGTAAGACATCATCGCAAGCAAGCTACCAGTACTGATCTTCATTCAAGGAAGTGTTAGAGACAGGAAAAGAATTCATCGACGAGTTGGTTAGACAAGACAAAATCAATACACATTTCTGTCGAACGGAGGAGCTAATTCCAAGATATTATGAAAATGAAGTCCAACAAGTGTAGAGAGGATCTATTGAAATGTTGGCATATCATGGTAACTTATAACCGAGTAAACTTGAAAAGCAATGGCTATGTAATGTTGACTCGTGGCGTAGTTCGAAACAGCATATTAATTTAGTTAATGCGTTCCGATCATAGTGAAAATTTAAGCTTACTGCTCTCACTCATTACCAAGTCCGCCGAAGCTAGCGACAACACAGCAGACTTCAGTCACGATAGCTGACCTCACCTTGCGTTGTGTTACCTCAATGACAAACTGTTATTCGTTTAGGACGAATTCCTCCTTTTCCATCATGGCAATAAGATCGTGTTGGGTCTTTTGAACTTCCGCATCATCGAACTTGAATTATTTCAAATGGAAACATCGACTCGAAAAAAGGATACGATTCGGCGCTATCTAAGTTGCTCAAGATACCTGACAGATTATATTAATCGTATAAACGCTTGGCAAGCTGCACATCACACATGAGTCACGGTGCTTCGTTATTGTAGTAAACTGCGTTAATACGTCGGGTATGTGAATAAAGGATGATCAAGTTGATTTTCAGTTTCACGACACCAATGACAATACGGTAAAATATAGTTTGATATTTTTAAATCACTAAGCCATAAATGCTTAAAAAACAACAAATTATTCTCAAAATAAATATCATTTTAAGATATTCTAAAGCAAAAATCCTATGAGTTACTAAGTAATGAGATAAGTGTAAATTACCCTGTTAAAATATGCAAATATTTTCTCAGGAAATTTTACGTACATCCGATATAGGTATATTTCAATGAGAAATTGACTATAGTAAGCCTTCCTATTTTTATGCATTCATATAAACGGCAAAAAAGTAGACAAGATAAATCGTTGTTTGTATCAACTTATAATTAAGACTAGACAGCGAAGTGCGTTGTATTCACAATATTGAATGATTTACCGTAGCCCATGCACGCTCTTTTTTATATGTCTAATAATCTAATATCTTATCATTCTAATACGTGTGCAAGGTGCGCTTATGTTTGTGAATTTGGTTGGTATATAGATAAGAAGCGACAATGAATATGCGCCTGTAATATGCATGGCGAATAATTAAGAAATGTACTTTATTGTTCACCAGGAGGTCATAAAAAAGCCTATATTAAGAGATTTGCGAAAGTGTTTCGCGCCTAATGATTACTCATCAGGAGTAGCGCCTCTTAGTCTTAAGTGAAAAGTAAGCTAGAAAGTGCAATTTCACATACTACTCGTCAGACCACCGAAACAACTCCAGTGGATAGTTTGTAAACACAGGAGGGATACGCCAGCTATCTCCAGGTCGGATACTTATTCGTGATATCAGTCACTTGATCATGGCGCATCATACCCTCAATAACCAAGAGACGAATGAATAGGCGAAAATCTGTGAAATCTAGCGCCAGAGAAAGTCCAGTGGGAGACCGGGTTTCTTTTGTCTTACCAGCAAATTCTGCTCTGGAGCTCACCGTACAAAAAAATTAGATCTCCGTTTATCTATGCATGTATATATGTATGTATGTCGTCACATATCTTTCTATAAGAGTCACAGATGGAAAATAAGATAAACATGCGTCCTGAATAGTTGTCTTAAAAATTAACTCGCCTTTGATACATAGAACATTAAAGTAGTTATCAACGATCCAAATTAAGGAGAAAATCAAGTTCAATTCCGAAAAATTACTCAATTTTTCAGTAACTGTGCTCCTGTAATATCGAAAATTGACTACTAATATGGACTTAAACGTTCATGAGGTGATGATAAGGCGGCCAACCCAACAGGCTGGATTGAAATATTTGAAATAATCCTTAAAACCGCCCACACAAAACATAAATTACCAAAATAGACCACATTAGAGATTAAGTTTAATTTGACACAGCAAAAACACGGAAAGTCAATTTCAAAATGGAATATGCTGTTAACTAACTTCAGCTTGCGTACCTTCAAAAATCAGACAGCGGCATTGAATCATATCAGGAAACATTTTAAAAGATATATTTGTTGTCTCAGTGCTGTCCTTTTCGTTTCGGATTTGACCGCATTTTGCTTGTGCTGGACAATTGGTAGCACTCATAGGTCGGTAAAATCTTGAACTTCCTTCATATTCAGATGATGTAATTTTTCGCCTCAATTGATGGGTTCTCACTTGTCCCTTCTTCTTTAAGCCTTCAATTAGCTGATTGTCTGAAAGCGCTTTAGGATCAAGATCCGCCATTGATCTTTCACCTATATTTCGAGACGTTATTTCCAGTCTCATCTTCAGGGTCGACACAATACGCACAGGAGTAAAACACAACTTGTGGCAAATGTTGTATCCTCATTCAAGACAGATATATTTATATCTATTTTAATTCTAAAAGTATTTTTAATTGTCTTCCTAATATCCGGTCTTCATACCTAGTCTCTAATACTCAAATGTATACAAAAACTTATCCCTGTCCCCCTCTACGCACACAACTACTTATAAACATGTGTATTTACTAAAGTGACATTTATTGAATAACTATAAGCACACTTAATGTATTGATAAACACGCCTATCACTGATATCTATATTTTAATTTCTGTTCCGGACGCATAGAAAGATCAACAAATTTTGAATTCAATGTTTCAGTAATCCTCACATGCCCCCCAGTTCACCTAATTCCAACCAGATTGCAATCGGTTTTAGACAGAGAGATTAAAAAACTATTGTGAATCTATAGAGTATTATTCTATCGTTTTGACAAGACCGAATACGGAGTTTACACTAACCAAATCGTCTCAGCCAAATACACATTAATACTCATATCCTATATAAATTAGTTTCTCAATTAAAATATCTGTATCGTATATACCTATATAATAAATTTTATATTTAGTTACTTATTCATAATTACATATATACTCACTTCATATATAAAAAAAAAAAAAAACATCCATGTAATTCCATAGGCTATATATAATGTATATATAGATAAGCATATAAGCAACCATGTGGGTTATATATCCTTCATATATATACCTATCTATCTAACTATATATATATATATACCTACGTGTATACACTATATATATATATACGAATATATGTATATATATATATATATATAATCAGCAATCTTTTATATTTAAATTTTATTTTTACTTATTTATATTTAAATATACACACATCCACATCTTATAAAATATCCATTTATACATACGTCCACACGCTATCTCAGTATATATAGATAAGCATATAAGCAACCATGTGGGTTCATCCCACATCTTTTATAAATATCTATATATCCATGATATATATATATATATATATATATATACGTGTATATACCATATATATATATATAATATTAATCTCATACAAGCAACACTGTGAGTCCCGCAACGGATAAATTATATCAGTCAAAATACTTTTTATATATCTCTTTTATTGTCTATCTATATACCCCTAGATATATGTATATATATATATATATGTAGATATATGTATCTATAGGCAATTGAAATGGGTTCTTTTAAAATTCAACCACTTACAATTTCTCCTTGCGTGTATAGTATATATACTAATTTTAATTACAATTTATATGTATATATAAATATCAAAGTGTATATATATTCCCGTCTACACCTCATATATATATGTATCTATATATATTTATATATACATAATGCCTATCTCAATTCACATAAGCAACCATGTGAGCTTTTCTCACCTTATATATAAAATCTAAATATTCTTCTACATATATATTGTTAATATCTAAATAATCATTTAAGCAACCATGTGAGTTCACCCCACATCTTATATGAATATTTAGAATCATTCATATATATGTATTTGCGAAATATATATATATATATACCCATATTTGTTAAATATCTTTAGATAAACATATAAGCAACAACGTGAAATTCTCTCACATCTTATGTAAATTTAAATGTTCACCATATATATACATATATAACTATAGCCATATTACCGCTCTCTAACTCCATCTTATTCGTTCTGTTTTTCCCCTTTCATAGTCGCGGTCTCTTATTTATATTTATTGATAGCTCTGATTCCTCTAATCTACGTTTCTTTCCATTCGAGAAGGCTTCATTAAATATGGGGCCTAATGATTTTTCTACACATGTCATATTCATGACGTTCATTCCTGATTTTATTTCAATTGATTCTCTAATCAACCTGGTTAATCTATTTCGGTTACATAGTGCAATCCGTTTACAGCCGTCCCAGTTTATCTGATGACCTGTCTCCATTGAGTGCCTGGCTAGATCTGATCTATGACTATGTCTGTATTTGCATGCAGTCTTATGTTCACCTCTACGTACCTTTATTGGACGCATGGTTTCACCTATATACCTAAGATTGCAATCTTTACAAGGTATCTCATAAACCCCTGATGTGTTAAGAGGTTCTATTTTTTCTTTCTGATTCGGTAACTTATTGCCTATTGTAACTGATAGTCTTAACACTGTTCTTATGTTGTATTTCGTTGCTAATATCCTAATTTTTCTACTTAATTTGGAATCTGGTAGAACCAGAGTTCTGTGCTTCTCTTCGTTCTGGTTATCCAAATCTCTTACCCGATTCTCCTGGGTTATATTTCTATTAAATCGCAATAGTGTCTTCTTTATAATTTTCTTATTTAATTTTTCCGGATAACCATTTGTCATGAATATTTCTTTTAATTCTACCATTTCTTTGTCCTTATATTTTAAATCCACTATTACAAGACTTCTTATTATCATAGATTTTAGAATGCCTTTTTTCATCCCAAACGGGTGATTAGAGCAATAATTCAGGAGGATACCAGAATAAGTATCCTTCCTGTAAATATCTTTCTCTAGTGTCTGACCCATTCGTTTTAATTTTACATCTAGAAACGATAATTCTTCTTTGTTTTCTTTTTCAATGTGAATTTTACCTCTCCCAGTTGATTAGCTAAATACAGAAAATTCTCCAACTCATTGTCCCCGTGATTCCAAATTAGGAAGATGTCAAAGAGATTCACTCTCTCCCAGAGTTTATGGTCTAGTTAAAATTCATAAACAAGATAATCCACTTAGGTTAATTGTCAATGTCCAGAATTCTCCAACTTATAAGATGTCCAAATTTCTGTGCCATAGAATAAGAAAATACACCTATTTTCTAGATTATACATTAAAGAATATCACTTTACTGATATTATTAGTAAATATAAATTATTAGAGAATGATAAACTGGCAAGCCTGGATGTGGTATCTATGTATACGAACATTCCGGTACAGGTTGCATTAGAGTGTGTCCAACGTTGCCTAACGGAATACCCTGAAATACTAGAAGGGAGTAAAATGATGTTAAGTAGTATTATGGAAATGTTAAAAATTTGTATGTCCTCTACATACTTTATATTTAGAAATGAATTCTACCTTCAAGTTAAGGGTGTTCCTATGGGACAACCATTATCAGTCCCAGTCGCTAATATTTATATGCATTATTTAGAAAAAAAATCTCCTACTTAGATCTCCTCTAAAACCAAGCTTATATTTAAGATTCATAGATGACATCTTCCTAATTTGGAATCACGGGGACAATGAG
This sequence comes from Eudiplozoon nipponicum, assembly GCA_029291075.1. Taxonomy (NCBI): domain Eukaryota; kingdom Metazoa; phylum Platyhelminthes; class Monogenea; order Mazocraeidea; family Diplozoidae; genus Eudiplozoon; species Eudiplozoon nipponicum. Next base: position 6,675 of record JAQBSW010010752.1, on the reverse strand, counting down.
TTGGAGATATTTCTGTATTTAGCTAATCAACTGGGAGAGGTAAAATTCACATTGGAAAAAGAAAACAAAGAAGAATTATCGTTTCTAGATGTAAAATTAAATCAGATAGGTCCAGACATTAGAGAAGAATATTTGGAAGGATACTTCTGGTATACTCCTGAATTATTACTCTACCATCTGCCGTTTAGGATGAAAATAGGCATTCTAAATCTATGATAATAAGTCTTAAAATAGTGGATTTAAAATGGGATGAAAGACTTGCGCTTCTCCTCCCCGATATAACCATCCCTCTCTCAAAGCGCTCACAGCAATCCTCATCAACTGGAGGTCACTTACACCTAAAATTAATTAACTACGAGCCTTTCTGTCCTCTAACGAGATTGACATATGCGTTCTTGTTGAGACTTGGCTGTCCACTTCCATCCACTGTGATGACCTTTTCCTCATTCATGGATACACGTTCCTTCGTAGCGACAGAACTGTCGGTCGTGGAGGCGGACTAGCGGCCTATGTCCGATCCCTTCTTATGCCCAAACGCTTGTCGACATCGAACTCTCAAGGTTTGGAATTTTTCTCGTTTCAGCTACAAATCCTTAACCAAAGCATATCTACCTGCGTTGTCTACAGACCCCCCAATATCTCACTCATCGACGACACTCGCGGGGCCCAACTCCTTTCCACTTTTTTCTTTTTAAACTCTGATCGGTACGTCGATGTGGGCGATCTCAACCTCCCCATGACTAACTGGCATAATCTAGCTTCCGAAAGTCACCCACTGCTTCGACTCTTCGCGGATAACCTGCTACACCAATTCGTGCATTTTCCTACCCGAGGGAACAACCAACTGGATTGTGTTCTCTCCAATAACGAGGTGACCGATGTTCGCTCTCGGAAAATCTTCCCCAACCTTGATCACTGTCAGGTATCCTTCCTCTTACCTCTCTTATCCTTCACCCCTCGAGAAGACACCCAATCTTTCAGACGATTCACCAACTGGGAAGAGTTCCGCCGACTCTGTGACACAGTTAACTGGAGGGACCTCTTTCTCCCAAACAATCTCTCCTCGTGCTTTTCCGAAGTCCATAACATCCTATCCTCCCACTATAACTCCGCCACCTCTATTCAACAAGTATACTCGACGAATAAGTTGAACGCTCTGCTTAAGGCACGTGACAACCTCGCACGCAGCTCTCGCCTACGCACATCGTCACTTGCTCGCGCCCTCGCTCTGAGACGCATTGATGGGCTCATTAAACAGGCTATCAACAAACAAGCGCTCCACATCGAAAAACGCATCCGCTCAGCTCCTAATCCCCGGGCAAAGTTCGCCATCATCAAACACCAATTGCTGCAAAAGCCCAAAACCTCGTTTATCAACTTCTCTCAGTCAGGCGATCTCTGCTTGGCCAATGATTATCTGACTCACCTTCTCGACTCCTTTTCCACTCCCACTCCACCTGTTGAGATGTTAGAAATCGGAGACACCGAGAACCTACGCTGGTTCCATGTCTCTCCGGCTTCCGTCGCCCAAGCAGTTAAAGACATTAAATCTAAACACCAATTTGATCAATATGGAGTCTCGGTCAGTATGATTGCCCTTCTAGGCTGGAACGTCTTCTCTCTGATTGCAGATGTTATTAATCACTGTCTCGAAACCACCTATCTTCCCCCGGACTGGCTCAATTCGACGATCTCTCCTATCCCTAAAAATGGCACTTCTTCGATCTCATCATTTAAAGATCTCCGCCCCATTACTATCGTCCCTTCTTTCACCAAAATCTTCGACAGGATCTTATACAACCTAATCTACCCCTCCATTAAGTCTCATGTAAACTTCTATCTCCTCGATGATCAACATGGCTTTCTGAATGGCCGCTCCTCTTCCACCAACTTAGTTAGTGTTCTCGATCATTGCTACTCCTCCTTCTCTAAAGGGCTCCAGTGCACCCTCCTATTCCTGGATATTTCCAAGGCTTTTGACTCGCTGTCATTTTCAGCAATCGAATCCGCCTTACTGAGAAGCGGTGTCTGCGGCAACGTACTCAATCTTATTAGTTACTATTTCCGAAACCGATATGCGACAGTAAAAGTTGGCAGTAGTCACTCGAGGCCAGCCCATATCAGATCCGGTGTTCCCCAGGGCTCCGTACTTGGTCCCATTCTCTTCAACCTTACGCTCGCGCACATACAGGTTGATGACAACCTTTTCAAACTGTTCAAATATGCGGATGACATGGTTATCGTATTTAGCAACTCCAAAACATCCAACTCCTTATCCCTTATATCGGAGCTCCTATCCTCGCTCCACTCGCAGCTCAGCAGAATCGGCCTCAAACTAAATCCCCCCAAAACTCGCATAATGAAACTCTCCTCTGATCCATTCTGCTCTATCCCGGTTGCCAACTACCCCCTTGATATAGAAATAATAGATTCGGCCAAACATCTTGGCATTCACTTCTCGAAATCCCTTGACTTCTCCCTACACCTTACACACACTACCTCCAAACTCTTCAAATGGGCCCGTCTGATCTGTTTTAAGACTAACAATCCCACTCTCCAACTCACGTTATTCAAGGTCTACGTTCTGCCCCTCATTTCCTACGCCAGCGAATTCTACTGTCCTCTAACCCTCGCCTCCTCCTACACTATTGAACAGATATCCTCCAGATTTCTAAAAGGAGTCTTCCCGAAATGCCAAAACTATAGGGAACGCCTTCTTCTGGCAAACCTTCTTCCGCTTTGGTTCACCCGTCACCTTCGCGTCATTTCTTTTATCCACAAGATCACAACCTGCTTACCACTCTCCAATTTTGCCCACCCCAGTCACCACTATGCCACACGTTCTAGTAACTCTTCTATCCAAGCCTACCATACCCCCACCATATTTAAAAAAAATCTATCTCTTCTCCAAAGCCACTAATGTCTTCAACGCTCTCCCCACAGACATAAAACTCCTACCCCAGCACGAATTCAAAAAGGCAGCCCATCAGTACTTCTTCAACAAATTTCTTTGTGATACCACCGATTGGAAACGAAACTGGTTCCTTCTCAATCAATAACATTTACTTCACCCCAGGCTATCTTCTTTACTTAGGGTTAAATCCATCAGGCAGCCATCTTCCATTCTACTTCTCTTGTCTTATTCTTTTCTTCTAGATTCACTAATACCACCTCTCAGCCCATTTCTAACCCCATTATATCCACGTTGTGGATACTCTACTACGTTTTGCTCATCCAACTCTTTTCTTTCTTTCTTGTTTCAGCGGAGGACCGGAAACCCAACAGCCCTACCGATCCACCAACGGTTCGCTTCGGACTTCGACTCTCCCTGGTCTTATTTTAATCACGATCACGTTCTACAGATGCCTGCGATCCCTGCAAGTCTCGCTCGCCTCAATCCTGCTGACTCCATCCAATTCATTCGTCACGACAATGGACTCCAACGGTCGACGATCTACCTCCGGGCCGCCATCTTTTCATCTTCATCTTTGTTTTTCGATCTCAGATTCACCCCTTGAAGATCTGATACTTCACTGACTATCTCCAATTGATCTTGTCACAGTCAAAATGGAACTTCGTATATATTTATTTTTCACCAGATTGAACTATCTTGATGTTATTGATAACTTTTCCCCTCCCCAGCCCCTCCCCTGCTATTCGATACTTTGCTAGTCCCGCAATTCCACTCCACCTCCACATATCCTACCCTTGATTTGCTATTTCGATGGGCCGGGCCAGTTGGCCTTTGAGGCCAAATAAATGTATTATTATTATTATTATTATTATTCAGGATAAATGGTTATCCAAAAAAATTAACTGAGAAAATCATAAAGGAGACATTATTGCGATTTAATAGAAGAATAACCCAGGAGAAACGGGCAGGAGATTTAGATAATCATAATGAAGATAAGCACAGAACTCTGGTTCTACCAGACTCCAAATTAAGTAGAAAGATTAGGTTTTTAGCAACAAAATACAACATAAGAACAGTGTTAAGACAACCAGTTACAATAGGCAATAAGTTACCGAATCAGAAAGAAAAAATAGAACCTCTCAACACATCAGGGGTTTATGAGATACCTTGTAAAGATTGCAATCTTAGGTATATAGGTGAAACCATGCGTCCAATAAAGGTACGTAGAGGTGAACATAAGACTGCATGCAAATACAGACATAGTCATAGATCAGATCTAGCCAGGCACTCAATGGAGACAGGTCATCAGATAAACTGGGACGGCTGTAAACGGATTGCACTATGTAACCGAAATAGATTAACCAGGTTGATTAGAGAATCAATTGAAATAAAATCAGGAATGAACGTCATGAATATGACATGTGTAGAAAAATCATTAGGCCCAATATTTAATGAAGCCTTCTCGAATGGAAAGAAACGTAGATTAGAGGAATCAGAGCTATCAATAAATCTAAATAAGAGACCGCGACTATGAAAGGGGAAAAACAGAACGAATAAGATGGAGTTAGAGAGCGGTAATATGGCTATAGTTATATATGTATATATATGGTGAACATTTCAATTTACATAAGATGTGAGAGAATTTCACGTTGTTGCTTATATGTTTATCTAAAGATATTTAACAAATATGGGTATATATATATATATATATATTTCGCAAATACATATATATGGATGATTCTAAATATTCATATAAGATGTGGGGTGAACTCACATGGTTGCTTAAATGATTATTTAGATATTAACAATATATATGTAGAAGAATATTTAGATTTTATATATAAGGTGAGAAAAGCTCACATGGTTGCTTATGTGAATTGAGATAGGCATTATGTATATATAAAAAATATATATATATATACATATATATATGAGGTGTAGACGGGAATATATATACACTTTGATATTTATATATACATATAAATTGTAATTAAAATTAGTATATATACTATACACGCAAGGAGAAATTGTAAGTGGTTGAATTTTAAAAGAACCCATTTCAATTGCCTATAGATACATATATCTACATATATATATATATATATATATATATATATATATATATATATCTAGGGGTATATAGATAGACAATAAAAGAGATATATAAAAAGTATTTTGACTGATATAATTTATCCGTTGCGGGACTCACAGTGTTGCTTGTATGAGATTCATATTATATATATGGTATATACACGTATATATATATATATATATATCATGAATATATAGATATTTATAAAAGATGTGGGATGAACCCACATGGTTGCTTATATGCTTATCTATATATACTGAGATAGCGTGTGGACGTATGTATAAATGGATATTTTATAAGATGTGGATGTGTGTATATTTAAATATAAATAAGTAAAAATAAAATTTAAATATAAAAGATTGCTGATTATATATATATATATATATACATATATTCGTATATATATATATAGTGTATACACGTAGGTATATATATATATATAGTTAGATAGATAGGTATATATATGAAGGATATATAACCCACATGGTTGCTTATATGCTTATCTATATATACATTATATATAGCCTATGGAATTACATGGATGTTTTTTTCTTTTTTTATATATGAAGTGAGTATATATGTAATTATGAATAAGTAACTAAATATAAAATTTATTATATAGGTATATACGATACAGATATTTTAATTGAGAAACTAATTTATATAGGATATGAGTATTAATGTGTATTTGGCTGAGAGACGATTTGGTTAGTGTAAACTCCGTATTCGGTCTTGTCAAAACGATAGAATAATACTCTATAGACTCTCAATAGTTTTTTAATCTCTCTGTCTATAACCGATTGCAAGCTGGTTGGAATTAGGTGAACTGGGGGGCATGTGAGGATTACTGCAACATTGAATTCAAAATTTGTTGATCTTTCTATGCGTCCGGAACAGAAATTAAAATATAGATATCAGTGATAGGCGTGTTTGTCAATACATTAAGTGTGCTTATAGTTATTCAATAAATGTCACTTTAGTAAAATACACATGTTTATAAGTAGTTGTGTGCGCAGAGGGGGACAGGGATAAGTTTTTGTATACATTTGAGTATTAGAGACTAGGTATGAAGACCGGATATTAGGAAGACAATTAAAAGTACTTTTAGAATTAAAATAGATATAAATATATCTGTCTTGAATGAGAATACCACATTTGTCACAAGTTGTGTTTTACTCCTGTGCGTATTGTGTCAACCCTGAAGATGAGACTGGAAATGAAGTCTCGAAAATTTGGTCAAAGAACAATGGAAAATCTTGATCCAACGTCATTTTCAGACAATCAGCTAATTGAAGGCTTAAAGAAGAAGGGACAAGTGAGAACCCATCAATTGAGGCCAAAAATTACATCATCTGAATATGAAGGAAGTTCAAGATTTTACCGACCTATGAGTGCTACCAATTGTCCCGCACAAGCAAAATGCGGTCAAATCCGAAACGAAAAGGACAGTACTGAGACAACAAATATATCTTTTAGAACATAGATCTTATTTTAGTTTTCTCTCTAATTAGTTCATATTTGCGTTTCTCTAAATCGCTAATCAATGTATTCATTATGTTCAAAGTCAGTTCATGTTTAAGAGATCTACCTTTATCATTTAAATGAAATGGCAATTTAAATTTAAAACATTTTGGAATTACGCAATATTTTAAACATATTTTAATGAAAC
>JAQBSW010010751.1:0-22863 GCA_029291075.1 Eudiplozoon nipponicum | reverse complement strand
GCCAAATTAGATTGTTATTTAGGTAAAATTCTCGCCTTGTACGACGGCAATATATATATATATATATATGTACATATATATATATATATATATATATATATATATATATATTCATTGTACTCTTCCTATGTGCAAAAACAAAAAGAAATTTTATCAGATATAAGAAAATTTTCTTTCTCATGGTCTTCTCAAATATCTACTCATGAACATATCTTTATATATAAATTGGAAAAGCAAAACAAGATAGAAATATGTGAACAAAGAAAGTGTGAAAAATAGAAACCAATCAAATTGCGTGCGTCACATCCAGTTCAAGCTCAATGCTTGTACGTGCTTCTTCTGCTTACATAAATCCGGGTGCAATTTGTTTATCCATAAGGCTTCGTATGTGGCTAGCTCCCTTTTGTTTTTGCATTTAATAATTACTTTGAATGCTACGTCTGGAGAACATACGTGCGATGTTTCGATGATGTGTTGCGCAATAGCAGACGTGTATTCACCATTTGATTTAAAACAGGCGTTCAAGTTGCAATGTTCCCTTATTCGAGTAATTAACCGTCTGGTCGATCGGCCTACGTAAGTTGATCGACAACTTGCGCATGTATATTGATAAATAATATTCGATATCGACATTAACGTCTGTTTCTCTTTGATTGCTGGTAAAGGCAAGTGTGTTACCCTAAATAACACTCGTAGTTTGGCTGCATTAAATGTGCATGTCAATGCTGCTTCAACTTTCTTTTGTGCCATTCGGGAAACTGCATCCCCCTTAAATGGGATGTTTAGGTAGACGGTTTTCTATTCTGGCCCATAGTACGTCTGTTTCTGGTTAACTCCCCTTTTAATAATTGATCCAATTAATTGTCTGGGATAGCCATTAGACATTAAATCGTTAATTGCTTTATTATATTCATTTTCTTTAGAATCTTGACTAACCAACCTGTCAATCCTTGAAAAGCAACCACGAACTGTTGATAATTTATATTGAAACAGCACAAAACTGCTGCAATGCAAATACCGTGCAGACCATGTTGGTTTATGGTAAATTGTTCTGTTTAATTTACCATTAGTTTCTTTCTTTAATAGTACATCTAGGAAAAGCAGACAGTCATCTTTCTCGTGCTCTGACGTGAAACCGATATTCTTATGTGCTTTGTTGAAACTTTGAAGCAATGTTCGTGATTGCGACCTGTTCTTAAGTACAAGAAATATATCATCCACGTACCTTATATATTGAGCACATTTACTTATGTCACTCTTTAATGTTGTATTTTCTAGGTGCCCTAGAAAAATCTCAGCCAACACTGTAGATAAGGGGCATCCCATTGCGACACCATCAGTCTGTTTGTAGATGCTTCCATTAAAACGAAATCGTACGTCTTTCGTGCATAATGAGATAAGCTTGCGTAGAGTTTGACCAGGCACCGGCGATGGTAATATATCGTGTTCTACCGCTTTGACTATAATATCAATGGTTTCATTAATTGGAACATTTGTAAACAAAGACGTAACATCAAAAGATACCATAATCTTGTTTTTAACATTTATATCTTGAATTTTGTTTACAAACTCAAACAAATCGGCAATCGAAGGATTACCTAGTAGTTTACGTACGGTTCAAGTAAACGAACTAGCCATTTAGCTAGTGCATGAAACGGAGAATTTACCATTGATAAAATTGGCCTCATAGGACAACCTCTTTTGTGTGTTTTGGTAATCCGTACATTATTGGTGTAGATGATCCAACTGGCTTGAGCTTCTGTGCAGTGGCCTCATCATTAAAACCGGCATCTGTCAAAATCTTAATTTCATTAATTACTTTGCGCTCCACCTTGTCTATTTCATCTGATTTATCGTCCAGACGTGTGAATTTTTTATTGTCATTTAACACGTTTTCCATCTTTTGTACGTATTCAGATTTGTCCATTATAACTGGGCTCTTTCCTTTATCAGCGCGTAGTATTTTGATGTCTGCATTTCTGCTGATATTTCTAAGTGCATTTAGATGCTGCTTTGTCAACGCATGCTGTTCTGCGCATTTAGACGATTTCAGGTGTGAAGCCTGATCAACTAGTGTAGCCTTGAACCAATTTTATAATCAATATTGGTAGGCTCCAAGTCAGCTGTTTGTTCAAATAACAATTCAAATGCTGCCTCAAAATCAACATTGCAGTTATTAGAAGGATGTATTCCATAATTTCGGCCCATCGATAGTGCCTCCATTGTTAGCTGATCGATTGGCAGTGTTATTTAAGGTAACACACCTGGCTTTAACAGCAATCAGAAGAGAAACAGCCGTTAATGTCGATATCAAATATTATTTACCAATAAACATGCGCAAGTTGTCGATCAACTTACGTAGGCCGATCGACCAGACGGTTAATTACTCGAATGAAGGAACATTGCAACTTAAACGCATGTTTTAAATCAAATGGTGAATACACGTCTGCTATTGCGCAACACATCATCGAAACATCGCACGCATGTTCTCCAGACGTAGCATTCAAAGTAATTACTAAATGCAAAAACAAAAGGAGCTAGCCACATACGAAGCCTTATGGATAAACAAATTGCAGCCGGATTTATGTAAGCAGAAGAAACACGTACAAGCATTGAGCTTGAACTGGATGTGACGCACGCAATTTGATTGGTTTCTATTTTTCACACTTTCTTTGTTCACATATTTCTATCTTGTTTTGCTTTCCAATTTATATATAAAGATATGTTCATGAGTAGATATTTGAGAAGACCATGAGAAAGAAAATTTTCTTTTATCTGATAAAATTTCTTTTTGTTTTTCACATAAGAAGGGTACAATGAATTTTATTAAAGCTCGCGTTTCAAAAGAATATATATATATATATATATATATATATATATATATATATATATATATATATATATATTATCTGTTTAAATGCGAGCTATAATAAAATGCATAGCAAACTTTCCAAGTGCAAGCAGACAAAATAATTTTATCAGATACAATAACCGTTTGCGTCTCATATCCTTCTCAAGTATCCACAAATGAACATCTTTATATATATATTCTTCTGATGGCTTGCGAATTAACTATTTTTGCGCATTGTTCGCTGTTACAAAGGTAAAAAATAATGAAACGTAAATTTGTAGAGTGTGAAGTAGGGGTAAATCCATTCAATTAGGTTCATCACCTTCAGTTCCAGCTCAATGCCCGAAAAGGCTTCTTCTTATTGCATAAATCCGGTTTCAGTCCATTTATCCATAGAGCTTCGTATGTGGCTAAATCCTTTCTGTTATTGCATTTAGTAATTACCTTACATGCTACGTATGGAGAACATAAGTGTGAGGTTTCAAAGAAGTGTTGTGCAACTGCAGACGTGTATTCACCAAATAATTTAATACAGGCGTCTAACTTCTACTGCTCGATTAGGTAAATATTTGGTCGTTCGGCCTACGTACGTACGTTCTCCAGACGTAGCACATAAGATAATCCCTAAATGTAATAACAGAAAGATGTTAGCCACATATTAATTCGACCAATATCTCAATTCTAAATAAAGCAAAATCAGAAAAATTATTATTTATTTATGAAGCCCTTTATATAAAACAATACTTACCTGACCTAAATATTCAAAAGTTTCATCAACATGATATTCTAATCGATTGGCCACGAATAACAAAATTCAACAACAATTTACTAGTATCCAGGCAAGACCGAACACGCCTACAACTAGAAACAACAAACATTCAATCGGATTGGAAACAAACTGAAGAGGAAAAAACAAATGCACATACAGTGACAGAAATTTACAAACAAAATGAGTGTTCAATACTGCAATCCGCACTAGCGCTGTTAACAAGTGAAGAACAAAAATTTGCGCAAAAATATGTGAAACGAAAGACTACACTCGGAAAAATAGCACTGGTACACGTAACAGCGAACAATTTGAACAGATGGTTAATTCTCAAGCCATTAAAAAAATAATGACCAGATCTCAGACATCACTTTGCAATACAGTGAGGACCTTGACATGCAAACAGGCACACACAGACATAAACACACTTACCAATCAGACAAAACAAGAAATAGAAAACCGAGTCACATTTGTTGCCACCCAAATATTCAAATGAAAACCCAGAATGTATATAAATGAAAGATTGTAGAGCGAAGTTTAGTATTCTCGAAATAAATGGCCATTATCCACTTTGTTATTAATGTGTTTTTTCTTCCTAATTAGAAATATACTGTGTAATATTCGAAGGCAATGGACATAATATATATGCATGATACCCTTTCCATATGCAGATACATGAACCGTTTCTTTCTCATATTTTTCTTAACTATCTACATAGGATCATCTCTTGATTTATGGCCAATCAAAATAGAAAAATGGAAACCTGGATAGAGTGTGAATTAAAGGAAAAACAATCAATCGCGTGCATCACTTCCAGTTCTGGCTCAATGCCGAACATGCTACGTCTTGCACAAATCCGGCTGCAGTTGGAAATTTAGTTCGGAAGCGATACCTCCAGAAAATCTGGTCAAAATTATAAAGTTATTCAATTGAAAAGTACACGCAATATAAGGCTTCGCTGGTATTTTCGTAAAAGACTGAAGCAAATGACTCCTGGTTTAAGCAACTTAGAAACCCGTATGGTGAATACTCGATAAGCATAAAGTGCGACGCGCTTAAATACATCCTCTAAAATAAATTCCATTAACATTTATAATCCTTTAAATCAAGTTTGCGAGCTTTAAGTAAACACCAATCCCATTGTATTTAACCAGTCGTCGAACAACATAGCAAAACTATATATATATATATATATATATATATATATATATATATATATATGCATTGTCGGTTTGGTCCTCGCTAGTCAGTTTGCCGTCGTACCCTAAAAATGATCATGGAAGTTCGAGAAAGGACAGTACGTGTGGCTGGAGTCAGTTTTGCTATGCTGTCCGACGGCTGGCTAAATAAAATAGGATTTGTGTTTACTTAAAGCTTGCAAACTTTATTTAAAGAATTGTTACCACCACCCGCGCAATCAATTATTGTTACATTGTATAACCTTTAAAATCGTTTCCATCTCGCCGTATCTTCATATGCTTGCACAAATTGCAGCACAGACGACAGCAGGGAAGCGTTCTACTCCGACCGAAGCTCATTACTAAGTACAGGCAAGAAGTTCCGATATAGTCTTGGTTATGGGTAACATGAATGCTAAATTTGTGCACTTAAGTAACGCAGAATTTCATTTAGGTGGAAGATACACTTTAAGCTCGACGCGCAACGCTAATGGTGAACGGCTGTCAGTTAGCTGCGCGGAGCATAGGTTATACCTAAGTAGTAAAAACTTCAGACGTAGTGTTAGACGTTACGTCACATGGCGTCCTGCAGCTCGCGGACAACAAAGGATTAAATAGATCATGGCGTGGTTGCATCCAGGATTATCGTTCGTTTTGAACCACCTATGCCGACTCGGACCATGTACTTCTCCGTTGAAAATTTGCACTCGTGTTTTCTGGAAAAAATATATGAGAATAAACTTCAAATAGGTGCACGAAAACTCGAAAACCCGTCCTTTAGACAAAAATATGAAGATATCCTAAAGTATGAGCTAACTGGATTTTGATGACGAAAATTCAAATTTATTTTAGACAAAGATAAGTTCCGCTATGCACAATGCAGGTGGCCATGTAGGTTCTCGAAGAAATAATCATTCGGTCTCAGTGAGATCTATATAGATACCCAAAATCTAGGCACCAAATTCAAGCTGGTTTGGCTTATAATAATACTCGTTGCAATGTAAGTTGCCAACTTAAGCTCAGTCTAAAAGTCGACTTCAAATCCTTTTGGATCATAGAGATGGAAAAAGATTTCGCATCAGGTAATAGCCGCTGTGTGTTCTACCTTGTCCGTGCAACACATCCGAGAAAATTAAACGTTAACGAAACAACCATCTAATAACCGGTTCTCAAAAGCATGCTTGTATCAAAAGTGAAGAATCTTAATCTCGAAGAGCATCCGAGCTAGAAAAACGTGATGCAATCCCATCTCTTAAACGCTGAAAAGTTGTAGGCCCCTATGATTTGCTTTCGGATGGTGGCGAAATAATTTCGGGAACGCTTACTAACCTATGTAATGAGGAGACGGAACAAATATTTTATAATAAGTCGACTATCAATCCTATCTTCAGAAAGGCAATCGTAGATCATGTGGAACCCATCGTGGTGTAAGCTTGACTTAAGTCGCATTTAGGTCATTTGCACCTATAATCTTACGCCGTCTTATCGCTTTGCGTAATCATCATATCCAGCCACACAAAAGTGACTAATATTTCACTACCGTATAACCATAAGGAGTGAAAAAAAGTATAAGTGAATTTAGACAAATTATTTTAGAGATTTACGAGAGAGAGAGAGGGGGGGTAGAGAGAGAAGGAATACCTTGCTACTATGAGTAAATTTATCAGGATAACTCACAGAAATGAGGCAAACTAAACCTCTCCACAACACCATTATGGCCAAGTTAGCATTCGGGCAAGGCGACATCAGCAATACAGCTTCCTTGCGGATTTCACTGTATCACGTCATAAACAAACCAAACCTCGCAGCTAACTTTTCCCTACTAAGAAAAGAAAGTTACGAAGATGATTCTACTAGACATCTGCAACAAGATCGCCACTGAGCTCGATTCGATGCCATATCGCTAAGGGTTTCTAACCAAGAACTGTGATGCGCACGAGGACCCCATCCCGGCAGACGAGTGGGTCCTATACTACCCAATTTGGATGTAAGTGACTTTAATTGTTTCTGCCATGTCAAAATCTGCCCACCTTGTTTCTTACGCCAATTTGGTGCTGGATGAGAGAACAGAGCTCTATTGGGCAATCGGAATGAGGGCATACGCAAAACGTGACCGAGCCAACGAAGTTGATGGAGCCTTATTTGCTTTTCTAAAGACGAGCACTTATTGTCAGATCCAAAAATACGTCTACGGATGTCAACGTTAGTTATTCGTTGTTGGTAACCAACATGTGCTATACTTCTCAAACAACGATGATCGAATGCCTGTAAGCGTCTCAGATCATCTACTATAAGAGGCAAGTTTCACTAGTTTATAGTAAGACTGCGCGTACAGATGCATTGTAAACACGACCTTTAAGGCAAAGTGAAATATTGGCGTTTCTCCAACCACCTACAACATCTACACCCAGCTACGACGTGGACTGCTCTTCCCCAACTGAGGTTGAGATCGCTACGACCATCCAGCGCATGAAGAACAAGAAATCCCCCGGTGAAGATGGAATACCTGCAGAGATCTACAAGGCCTGTATAGGCACACTACTGTCATCAATCCATCGACTGTTCTCTTCTATCTGGGAACAGGAAGCATGCCCGTCAGACTTCGGAATGTCAATCCTGCTACCGTTTCCAAAAAAGGGTGATAGATCAAGGTGCGAAAACTACCGTGGTATCAGTCTTCTCAACACCGCATCCAAGCTGTTGGCGTCGATTCTATTGAACCGCTTCTGTAATGAGCGGCATGCCCGTACCCGTCCCAATCAGGGTGGGTTCCGCCCAGGCAAAGGCTGTGTTGATCAGATCTTTACATTACGGCGAGTTTTGGAACATCGCAACGAATTTCAACAACCAACCGTCGCTTGTTTTATTGATTTCCGAGCTGCTTTTGACTCTGTTGATCGCGACTCCCTATGGAACATCATGCTGCTCGACGGAATGCCCATAAAACTCGTCAATCTGATCAAGGCCTACTATGCAGCCACCAAAGCCAGAGTACGTGTTTACGGAGAAGAATCGGATGAATTCAGTCTGCACACTGGGGTTCGACAAGGATGTCCCTTGTCACCCATATTGTTCAATTATGCGGTTGACTGGATTCTGAGCAACGCGCTAACTGAGTTCCGAGGCGTTCAAGTATCAAATAACCTATGGCTGATGGATGTTGATTACGCAGACGATGTTGTTCTCCTTGCTGACAGCTTTGGGAGCATGCAAGCCGTTTTGGATCAAGTGGCCCAGTTTTCATCAGCCGTTGGTCTGGAAATCAATGCCGACAAAACGAAAGCCTTCGCCATCGGTGTATCTTCATCTGATGAGCAGCTCACGGTGTACGACAGCCCAATCGAAACAGTCGACGATTTTACGTACCTTGGCTCAAAAATACTTCCAACTGGTCAAGAAAAGAATGAAGTCCGAACACGCATCGACCGTGCCAGACTTGCTTTCTTACAATTGAAGAACTCACTTTGGAGATGAAGTGAAATCAGCCTCAAAACGAAAATCCGAGTCTACCAGGCTACTGTTCGCCCTGTGCTACTGTATGGCTGTGAGACTTGGCCATTACGTTCTGAGGACTCCAAAAAGCTTGAAGTATTCGACCACTGGTGCCTTAGGTACATCACAAAGACAAAATGGATGGACCGGGTGTCGAACGCATCTGTTCGTCACCAATGGGGGGACATCATGCAACTATCCGTCTGGATCCAACATCGTCGTACTTCAATGGTTCGGGCACGTACTACGCAAACCCGAAGACGAACTGGTACGGCAGGTGATGAACCCAGGTCAATGTGCAAACTGGCGCCGCCGCCGAGGTGGGCAACTGAAGACATGGCTTGCAACAATCAAATCGGACATGGAACTCATAGGTTTACGCAATGTTTATGGTCCGCGTCACTGGGAGCGTCATTGGCCCTCTTTATGTGCCGAAATGGCTGCCAACCGCCCGGCATGGAAAGGCTTAATCCGGGATATCAATGGAGCCGGCTTATCCTCTAAAAGGAGACAGCCGCAGTAAAGTAAAGTAAAAGTAAGTTTCTCCATAAATGACGAAGGTTCGAGAAAGCTACTCTAGCTTTCGCGATCCGTATTCTCACCTCGTCGGACATATTGCCTACGTTATTGATAGAGCTCCCAAGATATGTAAACCTGTCGACTATATCAAGATGTTCATTCTGCAGTCGCAACGTTGGAGTGAGTGGTGGGTGATCCTGTAACAGTATCTTACATTTAGAGGGTGCGAATTTCATACCAAAAGACGGAACAGCGTCTGCTAATCTATTCAAGGTGGCCTGGGCAGCATGCTGATTGTCGAATAATAGTACGATATCGTCCGCATAGTCAAGATCGACTAGTTTATCGCCCGGGAGAACTTCAACTCCGGCATCCTGAATGTGTGGGAGAGTGTTGTTCATAATAGCACCGATTACAAAATTAAACAAACAATGGGGAAAGTGGACAACTTTGAGGAAAACTCACTGCTGGTTGTAAGTTATGCGTTAATCGTTGTGACGTTAACGCGACCAGAATTATTTATGTAGAGAGCTCGTATAATTTTGATAAATGTTGTGGGCACACCGCTTTTCAACAAAATATAGAATAAAACATTGCGATCCACCGAATTAAATGCACCCTTGAAGTCTAGAAAGACGGCAATTGTGGGACGGTGATATAAATGTCTCTGTTCGAGAACTTGCCTTAACGTAAAAATATTATCTATACAACCTCGTCCTGCGCGGAATCCGGCCTGTTCTTCTCTTGTTTGTGATTCACGTGAAGCGCTAAGATGACGTAGGATAATCGAAGCAAATAACCTTGATACGACCGGAGTCAAACTTATATCACGATGGTTATCGCACGAATTACGATTGCCTTTTTTGAAGATGGGAATGCGTAAATCACATACTAGAGAAGATCAAGCCGGATTCCAGTCAGAACGATGTTTTATAGATAATATTTTTATCTGAAGTCAAGTTATTAAACCAGCGACATTCATATCTAAAATTTAAGGGTATACGTGTCCCGGTGGATCGCAATGTTCTTTCTGATATTTTGTCGAAAATTTGGGGTGCACACAAAATTTGTAAATGTTATACGCGCTCTTTAGACAAACACTTCCGGTCGCGTTAAGGTGTACAATGAATAAATGCACAAATTTACTATCAGCAGTGGTGTTTCTCAAAGCTATCCCTTTTCCCCCTTTTATTTAATTCTGTAAAAGATAATATTATGGAAAAAGCTCTTCCACACATTCAGAAAGCATATGTTGAAGTTTTCCCGAACGGTAGATAAGTTCGCATTGACTATATAGACGATATCGTACTACCCGACAATCGAGACTCTGCTCAGGCCATCTTAAAAAGATTAAAAGACGCTGTTCTGTTTTTCTGTACGAAATTCGCATCCTGTAAATTAAGATACATTTGCAGGATCACTCACCACTCACTCCAACTCTGCGACTGCAGAGTGAAGCAGACTGGCTGCAGACGTAAGCCCTCAATTCGATTGCTCAGTAGAGCACTGTCTTCTGACTGAGCGCACGATTGACGTATGAAACAAGATGGGCAGATTTAGACATTGGAGAAACAGAAAAAGTGAAATACATCCAAATTGGGTAGCATAGGGCCCACACGTCCGCCAGGATGGGGTCCGTGTGCGCATACTTCTTGGTTGGAAACCATGCTCAATGTGGCATCGAGTCGAGCCCAGTGGCGATCTTAATGCAGATTTCTGGTAGAATCATCTACATAATATTTTTGCTTAGTTGGGCAGAGTTAGCTGCGAGTGTTGCTTTTTTACAATGTGATACAGTGAAAACCACAAGCAGGCTGTAACTGCTACCTTTTTCATTAAGTCATCATCATCACCATCATGTCCAGCCATACAAAAGATAAAAATGACTAAGGTTTCACTGCCATATAACCATAAGGAGTGAAAAAACTATATAAATAAATTTAGACAAATTATTAGTGAGATTAACGAGAAGAGAGAGAGGCAGAGAGAGAAGGAATATCTTGCTACTATGAGTAAATTTATCAGGATAACTCACAGAAATGAGGAAAACTAAACCTCTCTACAACACCATTATGGCCAAGTTAGCATTCGGGCAAGACAACATCAGCAATACAGCTTCCTTGCGGATTTCACTGTATCTCGTCATAAACAGATCAAACCACGAAGCTAACTTTGCTCTACAAAGAAAAGAAAATTACGAAGATGACTCTACTAAACATCTGCAACAAGGTCGACATTGACCTCGATTCGATGTCATATAACTAAGGGTTTCTAACCAAGAAATATAGTGCGCACGAGGACCCTATCCTAGCAGACGAGTGGGTCATACACGACCCAATTTTGATGTAAGTGACTTTAGTTGTTTCCGCCATGTCAAAATCTGCCCACCTTAGTGATAGTATATATATATATATATATATATATATATATATATATATATATATATATATATATATATATATATATATATATTATAGACTGATTTAGCGTTGAAGTCGCATTGTCGAGACTATACGATGTTAGCTACTCTACCGCGGGTTTACACATTCGACAAGGAGATTGTATTGTCCTATTATCCAACATTCCTCACATAAATATATAGTGGTTAAAGGGCGTAATACCGGCTCCTACAGATGAGTCGCCAGTAAGCATGAAACGAATGTCTATGTCCACGCTGTCTTTTGTTTATCCTTCTGGTCACAACTGAACTAATTTGTTACTAGGTTCGCAACATCTAATACATACTTGCATATATATAAGTTCTCCGCAACAAACAGTATTTATCTGCCCACCTTGTTTATTACGCCAATTTGGTGCTGAATGGGAAAACAGAGCTCTACTGGGCAATCGAAATGAGGGCATACGCAAAACGTGATCGAGCCAACGAAGTTGATGAAGCCTTATTTGTTTTTCTAACGACGAGCACTTATTGTCAAATCCAAAAATACGTCAACAGATGTCAACGTTAGTTATTCGGTTTTGGTAACCAACATATGCTATTGTTAAATACTGTTTGTTGCGAAGAGCTAATATATATGCAAGTATGTATTAGGTTTTGCGAACCTAGTAACAAATTAGTTCAGTTGTGACCAGAAGGATAAACCAAAGGCAGCATGAACGGAAAGTATAATCTCATGCACATTCGTTTCGTGCTTACTGGCGACTCATCAGTAGGAGCCGGTATTACGCCCTTTAACAACTATATATTTGGTAGAAGAATGTGGAATAATAGGACGGTACAATCTCCTAGACGAATGTGTAAACCCGTAATAGTGAAGCTAACATAATCTAAAGTCAACGACAATACGACTTCAATGCTAACTCACACTATATAATATATATACCGAGTCTGTAAAGGATATTAACACTATGGCTATTGTGTTAGTAACTGATACCTTTTTGAAATCGATGAGTACCGGATACTAACACTATGGTTTCCGAGTCGGTACATGATACCAACATGATGGATATAAATTTATGCTAAAGTTCACCCAAATTGAGAATTACAAAAATTTCCGAACACCTGTTACTCCAGTTAAACCATACACTCTGGCCTTCATCGATATCAGTTATCACATTTCGCGGTAAGCATGACATCATTCAATTCAATATATTACAGTTAAATACTGTTTGTTGCGAAGATCTAATATATATATGCAAGTATGTATTAGGTTTTGCGAACCTAGTAACAAATTAGTTCAGTTGTGACCAGAAGGATAAACCAAAGGCGGCATGAACGGAAAGTATAATCTCATGCACATTCGTTTCGTGCTTACTGGCGACTCATCAGTAGGAGCCGGTATTACGCCCTTTAACCACTATATATTTGGGTGAAGAATGTGGAATAATAGGACGGTACAATCTCCTAGACGAATGTGTAAACCTGTAATAGTGAAGCTAACATAATCTAAAGTCAACGACAACGCGACTTCAATGCTAACTCACACTATACAATATATATACCGAGTCTGTAAAGGATACTAACACTATGGCTATTGTGTTAGTAACTGATACCTCTTTTGAAATCGATGAGTACCGGATACTAACACTATGGTTTCCGAGTCGGTACATGATACCAACCTGATGGATATAAATTAATGCTAAAATTCACCCAAATTGAGAATTACAATAATTTCCGAACACCTGTTACTCCAGTTAAAACATACACTCTGGCCTTCATCGATATCAGTTATCACATTTCGCGGTAAGCATGACATCATTCAATTCAATATATTACAGTTAAATACTGTTTTTATGGAAGAACTCCATATGAGAGGGCGTAGTATAGCATAGGTATTGCGAATCGTAGTAAGAAATTAGTTCAGTTGTGAACAGAAGGATAATCCAAAGGCAGCATGAACGGAAAGTATAATCTCATGCTCACTCGTTTCGTGCTTACTGGCGACTCATCAGTAGGAGTCGGTATTACGCCCTTTAACCACTATATATTTTTACCGTCCTATTATTCCACATTCTTCTACCGAATATATAGTGGTTAAAGGGCGTAATACCGGCTCCTACTGATGAGTCGCCAGTAAGCACGAAACGAATGTGCATGAGATTATACTTTCCGTTCATGCTGCCTTTGGTTTATCCTTCTGTTCACAACTGAACTAATTTGTTACTAGGTTCGCAAAACCTAATACATACTTGCATATGCTATTGTTCTCAAACAACTATGATCGAATGCTTGTAAGCCTCTGAAATCATCAACTCTAAAAGGCCAAGTTTCAATAGCGTTTAGTAAGACTGCGCGTACAGAGCATTGTAAACACGACCTTTAAGGAAAAGTGAAATATTCGTGTTACGAAGATGATTCCACTAGACATCTGCAACAAGATCGCCACTAAGCTCGATTCGATGCCATATCGCTAAGGGTTTCTAACCAAGAACTGTGATGCGCACGCGGACCCCATCCCGGCAGACGAGTTGGTCCTTTACTACCCAATTTGGATGTAAGTCACTTTAATTGTTTGTGTCATGTCAAAATCTGCCCACCTTGTTTCTTACGCCAATTTGGTGCTGGATGAGAGAACAGCGCTCCCTTGGGCAATCGAAATGAGGGCATACGCAAAACGTGACCGAGCCAACGAAGTTGATGGAGCCTTATTTGTTTTTCTAACGACGAGCACTTATTGTCAGATCCAAAAATACGTCTACGGATGTCAACGTTAGTTATTCGTTGTTGGTAACCAACATGTGCTATACTTCTCAAACAACGATGATCGAATGCCTGTAAGCGTCTCAGATCATCAACTCTAAGAGGCCAAGTTTCACTAGCGTATAGTAAGACTGCGCGTACAGATGCATTGTAAACACGACCTTTAAGGCAAAGTGAAATATTCGCGTTTCTCCATAAATGACGAAGGTTCGAGAAAGCTACTCTAGCTTTCGCGATTCGTATTCTCACCTCGTCGGACATATTGCCTACGTTATTGATAGAGCTCCCAAGATATGTAAACCTGTCGACTATGTCTAGATCTTCATTCTGCAGTCGCAACGTTGGAGTGAGTGGTGGGTGATCCTGTAACGATATCTTACATTTAGAGGGTGCGAATTTCATACCGAAAGAAGGAACGTCTGTTAATCTATTCAAGGTGGCCTGGGCAGCATCCCGATTGTCGAATAATAGTACGATATCGTCCGCATAGTCAAGGTCGACTATTTTATCGCCCGGGAGAACTTCAACACCTGCATTCTGAATGTGTGGGAGAGTGTTGTTCATAATAGCATCGATTACAAAATTAAACAAAAGGGGAAAAGTGGACAACCTTGACGAACACCACTGCTGGTTGTAAAGTTATGCGTTAATTCGTTGTAGACCTTAACGCGACCAGAAGTATTTTTGTAGAGAGCTCGTATAATATTAACAAATTTTGTGGGCACACCGCTTTTCGACAAAATATGGAATAAAATATTGCGATCCACCGAATCAAATGCACCCTTGAAGTCTAGAAAGACGGTTATTGTGGGACAGTGATATAAATATCTTGGTTCTAGAACTTGCCCTAACGTAAAAATATTACCTATACAATCTCGTCCTGCGCGGAATCTGGCCTGTTCTTCGCTTGTATGTGATTCACGTGAAGCGCTAAGACGACGTAGGATAATCGAAGCAAATAATTTTGATACGACGGGAGTCAAACTTATACCACGATGGTTATAGCACGAATGACGGTTGCCTCTTTTGAAGATAGGAATGATGGTCGATTCATTCAAATCAAGTGGTACGGTTGCCTCATTCCATATAGTATGAAAAAGTTTGGTCAACGTTCCTGAAATTATATCGCCACCATCCTTAAACAATCCTGGAAGAAAATAATCGGGGCCTGCGGCTTTGCGGCGTTTAAGAGATAGGATTGCATCGCGTACTTCTAACTCGGATGGCTCTTTGGGACTAACATTCAACATTGTTGATGCAGACATGCTTTCGGGAATCGGAACTGACGCGGGTGTGATTTGCTTAGATTGAAACTTCAGAAATGAATGCAGATGCTCGACATATCATCAACAATGCGGAAGACGCCGAAGATGCTTCTTCAGGTTGTGGTGCTACTTTGCCTTGTAATCCTCTTCCGAAGATACTTACTTTACTTTACTGCGGCTGACTCCTTTTGGAGGAGAAGCCGGCTCCACATTTCATGGAGTTTCTTTGGAATTTGGTACAAGTGGTGTCCCCTCACCACTCGGCTTTTTGATCGAGGACGCACCTCTAGCCTTTGCACATCCAAGCGCAGTCTGCAAGGCAGCAGTAAGTTGCATGGTTGCGGGCGGCTGTTGAGAGCTCATTCGCCATTCGGAAGTACGGGGTACTGTCCAGAAGTCCATGTAATCCTGTGGCTGTTGAACCCTTTTGTGGCGGGGAACACACGCCGAGTCATGGTGCCGTCGTCGGGCTCATGTGGTATTTTATAAGAGATCCGATTGCCGGTCGGAAATCCACCACGCCCTGGTGACACCACCGCCATAGCCCCGTTAGCCCATGTACGATCGGCCATCGAAACATGGTTGACACCGTCGTACCACGTTGAGGAGGGGATGGACTTTACGACGGAAGATGCATCGCTATGTCATGCTCAGTCTTATTTCATTGCTTTGTTTCGGCAGCTACTTCTGCTATTATACTCCAGCATCTCTACAAGATGAACTTTGAAAAAAATTAAAATTGTCGGGGACCCAATTTATGAACTTTTATGCATTTTATTCCTGGCCAAATGTAGTTCTGTGCTTTGTTTGTGGTTTAGTTATTGACAAAATACTTGGAATTATTTGGGGCATCATCACATTTTCAGCATTTGTCGGTCTTGATCAATTTTTATTTGCACTTCGTGTATATTATAACGATATTCCATTGATGTATTTCTCCATATTTATTTTTGATATGAGGGGGAATCACTCTGTGTTGCTCAGAACATCTATTCGAATGAGTGGTTTCTTGAATTTTGTGTTTGGGATTCAACTTAGCATGTCAGAAGTTGGCTTTACCGTAAATATGAATGTTATGCAACTGATTTATGAAGCTGTCAAGAACTCTGGGGTTTCCGATGGGCCGAAAATATTGGGTATATCCTTGTTCATTGCACTAATATTTTGCGTATTTTTGGTACTCTTTGCAATTACTCCAGGATATTTTACTAACAGGATGAAGCGAATCAAAGAATGGGATCATCGACAGCAGAACAGGCTATATGATCCTATTCTCGCAGTTAGTCAACAGGACTCATCGGATACGTCTGCGCTTGTATCAGTGGACAGCAATGAAAAGATTACTCTCAAGGATGTGTTGCATTTTCCGCTTGCCATCTGGCTCGTTTGCATTATCTGTGTTTTTGATTATGTCACGGTCTTCCCATTTGTTGGTTTAGGATTAGTGTTCTTTGAAAGTAATTTTTTTCCTATTATTTACCCGAATAATATTGTAGTTACTTGATGAGAATACAAC
Source organism: Eudiplozoon nipponicum (assembly GCA_029291075.1). Taxonomy (NCBI): domain Eukaryota; kingdom Metazoa; phylum Platyhelminthes; class Monogenea; order Mazocraeidea; family Diplozoidae; genus Eudiplozoon; species Eudiplozoon nipponicum. The sequence continues at coordinate 6,115 of JAQBSW010010751.1, read as the reverse complement.
TGCTTTTTATGCAACTTAAATCAACAATGCATTAAGATGTTGAAGAATTATTATAAATATTGACTATTTTCGAAACTATGTTTAGTGAGCCACTAGGATAGTTGGTGAGCTGGGCATTTTTCCCTAGACACAGTATAATTTAAAGAAATTAAACGGTTATTGGTTATGTTGGTGGCGATAATTATTGAAATGAGGGTTGCGATCTTAATATAAAGACAAATCAAGTCATCCATAATACCGGTGTCTTCCTTATTGCGATCTTTTCAAGCACTATCCAGAATTTGCCGTGGACGTCTAATTCGGAGTCTGTGACTAATCACTGAGCCTTCCAGCTGCACGCTACACAATTTTCATTTATGTACTAACTCATGTTCTTGGCTAGACTTGCCTTCAAATTTAGCCTATATGGAATCTCTTATATTAATCACCTCGATTGTGACTGGTTAATTTAGTTTTTTTATTTTAAAATCTGCTTTTATTGCGTCTTACTCTAATAATCGGTTTTTCATGGTGTCATTCAATATGAATTCTATAAACAACGTTCATATTGATTAAATTGTTTTGGGCAAATTTTTCGCTGTCTTAGTATGATGTAGTCCTCCCATAGTATAATGACACGATTTTGTTTAGTCCCAAATTATCAAAATATTTCAAATGATTACAGTGCCGATATTGAAAAATTACTTTTACTTGTCGTGTCACTGATTTGAGTCTAACTGGTTTTACTGGCTACTACTGGTGAGTTGATCAACATAAACGAAGCATGGCCCAATAAGAAAGCTATACTGCGACTGTTGCTTTGACATTTAGTTTATTTTGTTAAGTCATTTCATGCATTTAAATCTTGGTAGTCGTGTTTCTTTGTTTCTAGGTTCGTGCAGATGTCGCGAAGTAGGGTCGTCAATGTCGTAAAGTCCATCCCCTCCTCAACGTGGTACGACGGTGTCAACCATGTTTCGATGGTCGATCGTACATGGGCTAACGGGGCTATGGCGGTGGTGTCACCAGGGCGTGGTGGATTTCCGACCGGCAATCGGATCTCCAATAAAATACCACATGAGCCCGACGACGGCATCATGACTCGGCGTGTGTTCTCCGCCACAAAAGGGTTCAACAGCCACAGGATTACATGTACCCCTGGACAGTACCCCGTACTTCCGAATGGCGAATGAGCTCTCAACAGCCACCGGCAACCATGCAACTTACTGTTGCCTTGCAGACTGCGCTTGGATGTGCAAAGGCTAGAGGTGCGTCCTCGATCAAAAAGCCGAGTGGTGAGGGGACACAACTTGTACCAAATTCCCAAGAAACTCCATGAAATGTGGAGCCGGCTTATCCTCCAAAAGGAGTCAGCCGCAGTAAAGTAAAGTAAGTCGTCAATGTCAGTAGTGACTTACAGCCTTTAATCAGAAGGCAGTCGGTGCCTGATGAGACGCTTTGCTCCGGCTTTAGACTAAGTGTACGAGTTAAAAGAAAAACAAAGAGAAGACGTATGTATACATATGCATTGAGGAATTCGAAATGCCTTTTCCGCTCGTATGCCGCTCTTAGCTCTTGCCACGTGAGTGCTTCTGCCACCCGTGCGGTTTAGTTCTTCACGTCTGGAAAATTGAACACGTTTTATGTTAACATTGCTTGCATTCAATAATAGATTAGTATTATTTCTCAACCTTCGAATGTTTTACGATAACGAAATTAATTTGCTGTGAGGATTTGAACCATCATAAGGAAAATACTATATTCTGCATTTCCTTTAAGTAGTGTTCAGACAATCTTGAAGAGTCCAGTGATTCTTACGTCAAGTTATACAAAGTATGCTCGTGAAAAGAAGCTTAAAACTAATGGTACTTGGCTGTAAATTTGTTATCCATAGCATCTAGCTCACCAATCTTGCTCTTATTAATACCAACTACATCCTGCCTCATGGCGTAAATCATACTGGTGGGATTCAACCAAACATTAATAATCAAACGGTAGCGGGCCCCTTTCCAGAACATTGGAGTGAGGCACAAGTGCTCTATTGGTTCTAAAAATAGTCTTTCTAATTTCGAAGAATGTCATTTCTTATGCATAATTGTGTTTGCAACGTGATATAGTGAAAATCGCAATGAAATTGTATTGCTGATATTGCCTTGCCTAATAGCTGACTTGGCAATAATTGTGTTGTGTTACCCCATTTTTGTGATATCCAGGTAAATATAGTCATAGTGACGAAGTCCTCCCCTTTATAAATCTATCCAACAAATTGTTTGACTAAATTATTATTTGTCATTATTAGTTTTTTTATTTATTGTTAATCGTGTTACGATTTTATTGCAGTGAAACATTAGTTACTAACGCCTTTTGTTTTGTTATGCATTATGATGATGATGATGAATATGCGTGAAACTGATGTGCACTGAAAATTTAGCATAATCAAAAATAAATAAAAATAGGAGTTTAAATTTTATCAGCAAATCCTTCATTACAACAGCATAGGTGGATTATCTCATTTATAAATCTATTATTAATTGTCAAGTGTTTCTAGCTTCCTATAAATGACTCTTATGTTTCAATATTAGTTCAGTAATCATGTGTGTTGGTAACAGAAACTGAAAGGTACTTTTTACTGCAGAAATTGTTTTTATTAAGAACACATACATACAGTTAAAAAGGCTTGTTAAGCCGGAACTTATATTGGCCGAAAAAGGTAGTTTACATTTGAAAAATTTATAAAAACAATGGCGGGATAAACATAGATAAATTTTTAACATTATATTATAAAATAACGTCTTAACAATTACCTTAGCTGCGTTTTGACTAACACAGGCTGAATTCAAGCTTTTTTGGTTCTTCAAGATATTACGACATCCACTGGCGGATGTTCTCTTCAGTCTACCCGTCATCACAAGTTTTCAAAAACTAACTAATTTATCATTAAATAATAAGAATGGATGCGAGAATTCCGACTGACGCAGGCACGATGCATCATTTTTTGTTCAATTCAAGCATACTTTTATTTTTTGATGAATCAGCAGAAGAAGAATATCAGCTTCGGAAATTCACAATACATCACCTTTACATGTACTGAAAAGAACGCTGCAATTTAGATTACGAGAAATTTGATCTTGCAAACTTTTGAAACAGCTTACAATAACAGAAAATGTCAAAGCAATTTAACAATCTGACCAATATTGGTTAGTTATAAAAATGGAATATCTTCTTATTGCATTATGTAGGTACGAATCTCCATATGAATGACCGATTTTTCGTTTTAATTCATTATGACTGATTCTCATTATAGTTCACGATTCTCTAAATAGATCATCTGTGATATAAACCAAATTGAGTTTTTGACGAACAAAATTTTAGCTTTCAAATTATACCTTTTCAAAATGCATCTCAAATAGTCATTTTCAATTATTTCTTAATTCCTTTAACAACTGTTTGCACAATTTACTCAAAGAATTGAAAGACGATAAACTATAATAAATCTCACCTTTTTGTTTTAATGACTCTTATTTTTTTCTGTTAGAAAAAGAGTTGACGCCAGAGGATTAAGGCTGAGATCTTAACATAAACACCTGGTCCATTCTCTACATACCTTTGTCAGTATAAACTACGAATGGCGTAGTATGGAAAAAGCAATTCATCCAGTAGACCGCTTTTTTTCTTATTGGGAACTCATCACGTACTGTTCAGAATTTGCCGCGGACAGGGCTCGAACTGAATGAATTGCCTGTTCCACACTATACAAGACTTGGTTTACACTGACAAATGTATGTACATAATTTGTCAGATTTTTACATCAAGATCGCAACTTTGATTAAAGTTAATTTTACCACTGCTGGGCAAAGTTCGCTCAATCTTAACGGCTTTCTTCAAAAGAGGCTTACCAGTTCTTGTTTACATGGATCCACAGCGAAAATCTTTACACTAAATTTAGTGTGGTTAAGTTTCGCAATGGTACCCAATTTCAAACAATTTATGGTATTATTTAAATCAATGTTGCGATCTTGAAATAAAAACCAGTCCAATTATATACATATTTTTGTCCAAATAAACTAAGCATTGTATAATTTATAAAATTCAATTCATCCAGTAGATCAGTTTCGTCCTCATTGGGAACTCATCACATACTGTCCGGAATTTGCCGCGGACAAGTCTCGAATCTGGGCACATCTGCTTCTAAACACTAAGCTAACCTGCCGCATGTTACACAAACTTTCAGTTATATACTAATTAAGGTTTTTTATTAGCCTTTACATTAGTTGTTGCCAATATTGAATCTCGTTTATAAGAAAAGTTCCATCTAACTAACCACAATCTGCCATTATAGAACATATAACACGCTAACTAGCAAAATGGTATTGAATTGGACATTTACATAATCAAGCGAGCACTTGTTCCACGTGCGGCGGTAACAACTATTTAGGTTAAGGTTGCGATCTTGATACAAACATCAGTCGCATTATATACATACATTTGTCAGTATAAACAAGGCATTATGGTTAGAGCAACAAACTACGAATCATACGTGTCCAGGTTCCAACCCTGTTAACGGCAACCACTGAACACGTCGAGCTCTCAAAAAAGGACGGCACCGGTCTAATAGATGAACTGCCTTTTCCACATTAAACAATAAATAGTTTACACTGACAAATCTATGTATATATAATGAGACCGGTGTTCATAAAAAGACAGCAAACTTAAATCACAGATTTGTTATCAGCCTTCTTGCAACCAATATTCGTTTAAATTATTGTGTTAATCTGAAATGTATGCCTAAGGAAATGCCACATAGGTTCTACTTAAAATAAAGTCTAGCTTAAAACCTAAATTAGCCTATAACTGAAGCGTGAGTAATGCGGCTAGGTGATGCAGTGATTTGTGTAACAAACTCCGACGAAAATTTGGGCTCTGGTTCGAGTTCCTTCCATGGTAAATTCTGACAATTAAATAAAGAATTCTCAATAAGGATTAAACCGGTTTGCTGGATGAATATCCTTCGTCACCTTAGATCAAGCTCACAACCTTGATTTGAATAATTTTTAACGTCGCCCGCAAAATCAATAATTGTTCGATTGTAAAATGTTATGGTTTTCCTGCCTGGTATTGTTTAAACGACGTTTCATTCACATCAACAGTATGAAGAGGACACGAATCCTAAGACTGATTATAAAGAGCTTCAACTCAGAAACACAAAAGTCCACAACAATTTATGTTTTTGACAACATTCTGGACGACATTCGAAAACTGATGGTTCACTGACAACTACTATGCAAAATGTTACCAACTGAGTAGTCAGTAAAGTGACACTTGATCCGCAGTTAGTTAATTAGAGGGATAATTAAGATTCCCGTATTATATTCTCCTACATATTACACCACCTAATACTGAAGAAAACGATATGCATAGAGAATCTGGTTTATAGGCTGCATTTTCATGACGTCTTCAACTGCCGAATCATGCCCCGCGCGTTTTAAAAGCTACCTCATATCAATTTAGCACTAAATGTTAATAGAACTATCGAACCGAACTCAAAGCTTCATTAAAAATACCATAATTGAAACCCGATTGAGAAAGCATTCTTCATGTCATTGTTCTTCTCCAGACTCCCAATTAGAGCTTTCGGGTCGTCAAGCCGGAAAATTCTTTTCATAATGAAACCGAAATCTTTTTCTTAAATTGCTTCATTTCAAATATTTTAATACGCTGTGACTAACGAATAAGTTCTTATATTGTATTCTTCTGCAACCAAATACAAATTTTAAAAATAGTTATAATTAAAAGATTTAATGATTTACTCAAGATTGTGAAAACTGTTATTGATCGTAGTCTTAAGTAACAGGCTTCTAAGACTTATTTTACTCAATTTAGATAATTCTGTCCGTCAGCAAAATCACAGCGCTATTACCTCTTAACGAAACTGAAACATCACCGTCATTATCAAAATCAAATTCATTGTTATCACTATTATCACGACCAGAAATACAAATTTTGTCAGTAAATAATGCGTTAGTACCATATAAAGATGATAAAGATTTTTTTAAATAAAAACGACAAGGAGAACATTTTCAAAAGATATAATAATGACGACAAAATTAACAAGTAAGACGATAAACTTATTATAGTA
>JAQBSW010010750.1:0-22870 GCA_029291075.1 Eudiplozoon nipponicum | reverse complement strand
AAACCCATTTTATTTAACCAGTCGTCGAACAACATAACAAAACTACCGCCAGCCGCAACGCACTGACGCGTTTCGACCTTCCTTGATCATCATCAGAGTACGACGGCAAACTGACTATCGAGGATCAAACCGCATTGAATATATATGGAAATCAAATTTAGATATGCGGCTCTCACCACTAGCAGTCTTGCATACATTGAACTTGACTGGAAATGTCGGCTGCACAATTTCTATGCAGTCACGAACATTAACTGTATGTAGCTTTCGCCACATATACATATATAGGCAATACAATTTAACAATAATTGTTTGCGCGGGTGGTGGTAACAGTTCTTTAAATCAACTTTGCGAGCTTGAAGTAAACACCAATCCCATTGTATTTAACCAGTCGTCGAACAACATAACAAAACTACCGCCAGCCGCAACGCACTGACGCGTTTCGACCTTTCTTGATCATCATCAGAGTACGACGGCAAAATGACTATCGAGGATCAAACCGCATTGAATATATATGGAAATCAAATTTAGATATGCGGCTCTCACCTCTAGCAGTCTCGCATACATTGAACTTGATTGGAAATGTCGGCTGCACAATTTCTATGCAGTCACGAACATACACTGTATGTAGCTTTCGCTACATAAACATATATAGGTAATAAAATTTAACAATAATTGTTTGCGCGGGTGGTGGTAACAATTCTTTAAATCAAGTTTGCGAGCTTGAAGTAAACACCAAACCCATTTTATTTAACCAGTCGTCGAACAACACAACACAACTACCGCTAGCCGAAAACCAAAATATACACGTTATGGAAAGTCAGATATGCTACCATCACTCTTTGTAAGCTTGTATACATTATACTTGATTGGAAATTTTGGCTGCGCAATTTTTACGCAGCCACGAATATTGATTTTTGAGGCTTTCGTCAACTGTTTATAAATTATACAATTATAAATTCATTGACTACTCGGATGGTGATAACAGTTTTTGTAATCAAGTTTGTGATCTTATTGTATCTAACTGGTGACACAACACAACAAAACTAACGTCAGGCACACTTAGTAAAGTAAAACATCAGTTTTGTTTAGATATTAGAGAAATCACCGCTTTATTCATTATTTAAGTAGATATTTCGGGTAATGCTTCGCCATTACATGATATACTAAAATATATCGTAATTTGAATGGGTACGCTTCACCGTTTTGTGCTAGTGGTCATACTTAATGATTTCCTTAAAAATCTGACAGAAAACTCAATTTCTAATACAGTTGCTCTTAACACAGCCATTTCTTTACATTTAAATTCTTTAGAGTATATATGCTTTATTCAATAGGACAAATTGCGCACCAAATTTATATTTTAGGAGATTGGGACAGCGATGCGATTATAGATGTATTATCCGGTCGATGTATTGTTTGGTAAATACATTAATATTCGTTAAAAAAAATTAGGCATTAACAGATCCCATTATAGAGCCAATTATATATGTAGCAAGTTATGATAGGTGTCATTACCACAAAGGTTTACATCTCGATACAACACCAGTCACATAGTTTACCATTAATACTAGAAAGGTAAAATTAACGGTAATTACACTTACTGGCGAGTTTCATTTGTCCAAAATCATCATAAAAGCACGGTGGAAAACTAAATATAGAGTATCAAATTGTAATTAGTAAGTAATCCGTTTTGAAAAATTTAACAAAGGCAGTTTCCACTATTAGACTTTGATATTCATAATTTGTGTGGAATGTAGTGAAGGCTATCAGCATATTATTTATCTCACGGTATACATATTGTATAGACGAAATTTCACTCAAATATCTCGAACCAAGTGGAATAAGAGACAAAGTTCATCGTGTGGAAGCTTGTAAATCCACTGCGGATTCTTCCATATCAGCCACGTTAATCTACCTTTTACGATAATCAAGGTAGATCGAAACGCTTTATTAAGTATAACTCGTAGTACTTTTTCGAAGACTGTCCATCAAGTGAACGAAAATAAATGAAATTTGCCTAAATCAATGGTATCGTCTTGCTTTTGAAACAAACCATCATATTTTCTCAAAATTGTTGTAGAACTGAATTAATAAGCTTAGGGTGACAATTGCAAGCTATTCAATTAGGAGAGCTTAGCAAAGATACAAGATATATGCGCAAACTTAACAAAAACCAAGAAAATGACAAATTAAGTTATCCAATAGAAAAAGTCTTAACTCACCTTGATGGAAAATTGTGAAATGGTATGCACCGCTTCCAAATCGAATATATGCACAAAACCAGTAGCCCAGGACTGTGGCTTCTCATCAACAAGTGGCAAATAACACAGACTTGGAAGATCATTAAATATTTTTGAATCTACAGAAAACAAAAAAGCATAAAATTAAAATTTCCACGTGAAATCAAGCTGTACGACACTCTCCCTCGATATTTTCTGTTCACCAATATTAGTTTAGTCGTTTATGCGGATTCCCTCAGCGTTTACAATGATTGTTTCACCCAATCGAGACTTAATTTCCAATAACTGTGCAGTTATTTAAGTTATCTGTATTGATAGGATTCTGAACAACCTTTCGAAACCATCGCAAAAAGCCATTTTACTAGACACACGCATTATTTTTAATCAATTATTTATTGGAACGCGTCCCCTTAGTAAAACAAATTACAAATAATTAATATTTCATATTAATTTACAGGTCGACTGTAGCTTCTTTCATTCTCCTGAAGTTTCTTTATCTTAATTCGTGCACTTCCTCGAAGATTTTCCATTGTATTCACGTCAGCCCTAAATAGGACTACACAAGCATTTTCGACATGAGGTAGCTTTGACCTATATTAACAAAGGTCATATTTAAAGAAGACGAGCGCGTGAAACAAATTTTAGTTTCTTAGATATAAAATTCACGCAGTAATGCCACAGAATGAAAGAAAATACGATCAAAAATGAGTTTCGTATTGAATTATATATGAGGAATTTTGCCAATTAATCATACTAACGGATTGCTACTCCATCATAGAGGCGTAATTTACCATAGACGATGAAAAATTTTCGACTAAATCCTTGCATTTGTACAAACGGGTTCGTTGCATTTCAGATTACGTTTAACATTTAACGTAAGATAAATATAAGAATTTAAAAAAATTAACCTGACTCAATGATACATTTTTACAGGACAAGATATTAACACTATTACCAATATCGCACCTGCGGCTGGATCTAGAATGCCAGCTAAACTAACAAATAAGGTTTAGAAAGGAATTTGCAGTGTAACAGGAATTAGAGATATTCTCGAAACTGACTATGATATATTAAAATCAAATCTAGTAAACGTGGAATTTTCACTTAATAACGATAATATGCTAAATTATCCAATCTTTAATATCATGACATAAATCGATTCTATCGTAGAATAATCCGGATACAAATTATCTTCGGAAGGCACAACATTCTTTACTGAAATCCAACCGGTTGCATACAAGTTATTTTGAAATACTAATCGGCGGAGAAGAATTGTCATATAATCAAGTCGGTCTGCTTTCTATTTCATTACCTGTTCACAAACAAGCTTGAAACGAGCATACCTCTTTAAACAACTATCGCAGAAACCTAATAGAAATTTTATATAAGTAAACGAACATTGACTATGCGGACGGTGATAACAATTACTTTAATCAGGGTTGCGATCGTAATATAATCATCTGACCCTTCATGTACATACATTTGTCAGAATAAATAAATTATTGTATGGTGAACGAAACGGAGTTCATCAAGTCGATCGGTTTCGTCCTAAACTGGAACTCGCCAGATACTTGTGATAATTTGCCGCGACCAGAACACATTCGCTTCGCAGTCGAAACGTTATACAAATGCGCCATCCCTGCCTCACATCGAATGCAGTTTTCGGTCATTTGATTATTTATGTTTTGGTAAACCTTTGTTTCAGGTAGAAACCATTTTTCTCATATTTTGACCAAAAGCTCCGACTAGCCCCATCCAGTCCATCAGTATAGAGTAGAGATCACGCTACCTGTGGATGTGTTATTGGAATAATGTTGAAAGGGATGATTTTGATTATATATTTTTTTCAGTATTACACAAAGTAGCCAAGGGAATCCATCAAGTTCGCTAGTTTCGACCTTTTTGTAAAATTATTGAAATCAAGGATGCGAGCTTGATATAAACACTAACCTCATTAGATAAACATTTGTCAGTATAAACTAAACATTGTATACCGTGGAAAAGATAACTCATCCTGTAAACAGGTTTCATTCTTATTGGGAACTTCACAAGCACTGCCCAGTATTTTTCCTCGAACAGCGCTCAACTCTAGTCATTTCCGCTTGAGAGACTCTGAATTTTGAAGAAATCCTAATAAGAACAAAACCGGTCTACTGGATGAACTGTTTTTTCAACATTACACCATGTTAACTTTATACTGAAAAAATATATATAACGGGATTGGTGCGTATATCATGCTCACAACCTTGATTTAAATAATTGTTATCACCGCATTGTCTATCAATAAATCTGTTTCGAATTTGCCGTGAACCGGGCACCAGATTCTGAAGTGGACGTGCCATGGTTCGATCCCTGTCCGCGGTGAATTCTGGATAGAATGTGATGAGTTCCTAATAAGGACAAAACCGATTTACTGAATGAATTGCTAATGTTAAGGAGCTTCCTCAAAGTTAAGTGATTGCTTGACAATGAGACTACGAATAGAAAATCTATGAATTTATGATTAAAATAAACAATAGTTAGTTGGAAAAATGTGAAATTAAAGTATAAATTTACTATATAAATGTTTAGTAGAAAAGAATCCTATTTATAAACCAAATAAAATAATGAGAGATCGAGTTTCTGAGTAAAGGCAAAGAAATCTACTAGTGATTTAAATAATAGGTGAAAAAACTTAACGAGAAATTTAAACCTAAAATTAATCATATAGCTGCGGCCATTAACATAATATGTGCATATCAATTCTGATATTGCTACTGCCAGTATTATCACAAATAACTCTCGCAAATTAATTGTTTGCTATCATCTATAAACAGATTTGAATAAATATTTATTGATGTTTCGCTCGAGCTAGATTCAGATTTTGATTCGCGCATTCCTTGCTTGCCACAATCCGATAGTATTATGAGCTTTGTAGAGCCAGTACATGTTTTCACGGAACATAAACGTGTCATTTTGTGAAAAATTTGCTTTTCCAGACGAGACTATTTTGTGGTGAGTAGTAAGTGACACTCTAAATCTAATTCAATGATATTTTGACAAATGAATCATGACAAATTTGCAGAGCGTAGCGGTAACACGGCGTGTGCATTCAAATGCTGTTAACAATGGAAAAAGTAAGGAGTCAAACGTAACGCAGCTCCGAAATAGTACAAACATCCGCCAAATAGTAAACTCACATTCTTTAGCAGATACTGAAGCCGGTCCAGAAGTTAAACTTTTAATAAAATTCGAACAAGACGGCTTCATAATAACGACTCGGGACGAGGCGCACCTCCGTTTGGATTCTGCTCTCCACCGATAGGTGCACCAGCCTAAACTGTCGACATCTTGAGCCGAAAGACAGAGTAAACATGGATCTTGTTCTAAATAGAAAACGTCCGGCGCAGAACCACTAGAACCAGCAATTCGTTTACTCTGGTCAAAATATTTCTAAAAAAGAGAAAATCAAATGCTGCACTAATTAGCGAGAAAATATAACACATTGTAATTTTTTATAAACAAAAAATGATGGCAATAATTTGTGAATAACTTAGCATACTAAAGACTAACCTACATTTTAACGCGTTTTGCAACAAGGACAAAACCATTTTCCTTCCTACCTTTTCGTGACTAAATTAGCTGTTACATTGTAGAGTAAATTTAGAAAGACCTAGGAGGTTTAATTTATGATTGTTTATTTATTTATTTATTTAAATTGGTTAACTTTAATTTGTTAATTGAATGAATAAATAATGAATACAACACTAGGCGTAACTATAATACGGGTTTTAAATTTGTAAGTACCGAATATGAACCGTTTGAATGCAGCTTGCAGAACGCGTATAAAATTGTTGGCTAAAATATTGTTCCTACTGTAAACTTATACGGCGATGTGAGCATTATTGTCATCAAGAGTTAAATGCAAGGACCATATAAACCGACGCATTTTTTGTGAAAAGTGAATAACGCCAGAACATTTTTGTCTTCATTCTTCATAGAAAATCGGCATTCCGTGTTATATGCCAAATTAGACAAACTATGCAGACCGCTGCAAGAACGTAATGTAAAATATGTGGACGAGTCGGCTAAATGATAATGAAATAAGAACTTGTGGGTAATAGAATATCTTGATTACGCGATTACTGTTCCGGAGGAGAATGCAATAGATAAGACAGAAGGTCATACCTCGCTGAGATAAAAGGATGAAAAACAATTAAACAGTAAAGACAACCAGGCATGCACTCAAAATAACACAATTTCGTGTTGTGGGAAAGTGAATTGCCTAGATACGTCGATGCTAAATTGACTTTCGGAAAGTTAAAGACCCGGTCTTACTTGCTATCTTAATGTAATACCGAAAATCCTATAACTTGCCCGTTAATGCGAAATTTGTCTAAAATAAACAAGCAACACAACCCCTATTGCTGGTATTCTGTTTAATTGGTGTGATAGCTAATAACCCTCGCTACAACAAGTCATTCGATCATCAGAAACACTGATGTCAATGTCGCACGAGGCTATCGTACCATTAAATCAAGAAATGTACAATAAAAACCGTAAACCAGCTTGGTTTCTAAAGACATTCATACGGAGACGTAAGCCACGACAACATCCAGTTACACTACGAGTATCAGCCTTCCCTGCCGAGGAGGGGGAATACGTAGTGTTGAAACTCGACTTAGAACTAGCTGTATTGCCTCATTAACGTTAACAGACAGCTTTTTATATTTTATGCGTTAATTAATTAAATAATTAGTAAATGAAATATTAGGAATACTTATAATATGGTTTTGAATTATCTGAGTGATATAATTGTGTATTTTGACTGGAACCAAATATTTCAGTGGTAATGCAACGCTAAGGAAACGAACAAGAAGATTGTGCCTTCCGTGGATGTTCACGGTTTTGTTATAATTATTTGAATCAAGTTTTATACACATAAGATAAATAGACGGAAGAGTTTGTGTGATATTCACTCTCTCGAATTCTTTATGTAAAGCTGATATTTTTTGTTATACGCTAAATTAGATGAACAAAACAGCCAGCTGCAGGAATTTATCCTACACTATAGATGTCAGACTAGAATGAAGAGTGTGATAAAGGATGATGGAATGAGAACTTGCGAAACAAAATAATTTATTATTAACTACAAAACTACTACACATAAATTTATATAATAGTTATTGCGGACCTAGTTACAAGTAGATTAAAAAAGTATCTGAAGGTTATGCTTAAATTAGCATGAGCGAAAAGTGCAATCTAATTTACACACAAGAGGTTTCCTTCTTACTGACGATTCATCAGTAGGAGACGGCACTTCGCCGCAAAACCACTATATATTTAGTCAAGAAATGTTTGACGGTACAATCTCATATATGCATGTATATTCAAGCTGTAGTGAGGTCGAAATCACATAAAGTCGCAAGCCATGCGATCGAAAAACCAACTCACAATACCATTTGTGACAAATCGGTACAGCATAACATTAGCATGCCTTTTGAAATCGGTTTAATTTGACCAAAAATGAGAATGACATCCATTAGACACACCTGATACCTCCAAATGACTGCATTTTATCGTGCGTATTCTGTAGACCAGATAATTGGTTTACAAACAGAATTGAATGAATACAGCCATTATTCGCAGGATTTATAATACTACAAAAAATCACCTTCAGCTTTAGTAAAACAATGTCATGCTCAGACTGCGTTTCTTTGGGAGCGAAAAACCATACTTTTCTCTCAGTTTGTGTACCCAGAATAATACCTAGTATTTTACGTGAACACAGTCATAACACGCATAGTTTTACTACACTACTTGCAATAAGAGCTTTTAAATTTAAAATGCTATCTTAGAACACAAACGTCGCCATTTTTGTGCTTAAAAACAACAACAATCACAGTTCACAGTAAAAAAAAGAATTCTGTCTGTAAAATATCTCATACAAATTACCATTAGTGTGATGTAAGCCGTTCGATTCCTATGATTTCCAAGCGATTCAACAGTTTGTATCGCCAAAGTTATTATTGCATTAATGAGTCGACAGCCAGTTTTTGATATTGCAAGCAGTTCAGCAAAATTTTCCATTCTAATGGAGTTCTTCTCTGCCAATGAACCTGGAGATTTTTGCTTCACTTCACCGCTGCCTAGGACGTAAGAATCGGGGTTATTCTTTCCAAGCTGGCACAGTGATGAATTTTGATGTTTGATGCTACCCCCTTTAGCTGTATTCCGTAGTTTTGCCACATTTTTATAGCTTAATTTAGACTGGAAGTATTTTTGCGAAATCCAAACTAACACATGAGTGTATAGACTGGTGAACTGGCCACTTCTAGATGAAAACGTTCCCACCTCACGCAATGAGTCAGAAAGGCATGAAATGCAATGTGTTCGAAACTCTGAAGGGCCATATCTGAAATATGTAACAATTTAGAAAAAAATATAATAACCAATGCAGGTACGAAATAAAGGATAATCTTACTTTTAATTAATTCAAAAGCATATCAAATCTACTGTGAGTCGAACTCATTGGCGCGATTCATCTAACGTTTTTTCCCATCATTACATAAAAAACAACTAAAAAATATGTATATTCATTTTTGCTTAATCACAGTTAAAGTTCAGATGTGGCTCTCATTCTCTAATGGTCATAAATTTTTTACTTTACTTTACTGCGGCTGACTCCTTTTGGAGGATAAGCCGGCTCCACATTTCATGGAGTTTCTTGGGAATTTGGTACAAGTGGTGTCCCCTCACCACTCGGCTTTATAATCGAGGACGCGCCTCTAGCCTTTGCACATCCAAGCGCAGTCTGCAAGGCAGCAGTAAGTTGCATGATTGCCGGTGGCTGTTGATAGCTCATTCGCCATTCGGAAGTACAGGGTACTGTCCAGGAGTCCATGTAATCCTGTGGCTGTTGAACCCTTTTGTGGCGGGGAACACACGCCGAGTCATGGTGCCGTCGTCGGGCTCAAGTGGTATTTTATAGGAGATCCGATTGCCGGTCGGAGATCCACCACGCCCTGGTCATAAATACGATGTAATTAAGTGTAATGTCGGTTGTAAAATTTATATGTAATCTAGATTGCAATAATATCGACCACTCACACATTCAACACTTACTTAGAGTTGTAAAGGCTCTCATTTAAGCCAAATAGAGAAAAATTTAATAATATTTATTGTGTTCTATCAAAGACATATAATCATTAAAAATGAAAAACAAATGCTAAATAAATGCTTCTCATACATGATAATGGATAGAAATAAGGGGAAATTGTTGTATGACCTGTGAAATAAATCGGTGTAGTTGAGGCAAAACACATAACTGTATAGTGTGAGGTGTGAAAGTAAAATTTTGTTGTAGTAGTGTAGCTAGACAGAACTGACTGATTGCTTTTCAAATCATTATCGTGTACATTTCTTATGTGCTTTTATGTCAGACTACCTACAGTCATAAAGATAATAAACTATTTAATTAAATTATAAAAGTGAAAATTTGATAAACATGTATGTATTTGGCGTACTTTTATTTTGATTAATTCCTGCAGTAGGTCACCAAAGTGCTTCAATTTTAAACTGCCTTTCTATTTAGCAAAGTTCATTTTTTTGACCGTACTAAAAGGAATGGCTTTTAGTGGGCCTATACGGCTTATTGAAATTTATTGTGTGAAGATTTACAGGATGAGGACATACAAGCATATAATGTTTTGTATTATTGTCTCCAAATCCTACGAAAAAGCCACTCCTGATTGTCTTGAATTCTTCATGAGAATTGGGCCAGTCATTCGAGTCAAATTAGACCAAATTTGCCTATAATGAAAGTAATGAGTCTATTATATAGAATGCAGTCTACAAAAACAAATCGGTTGATAAGATGATGAAGCAATTTGTAGCTTTTCAACAGATGATGATCCCGACAAATTGGTAAAGTTAAATACTGTTTGTTGCGGAGAGCTAATATATATGCTAGTATGTATTAGGTGTTGCGAACCTAGTAACAAATTAGTTCAGTTATGACCAGAAGGATAAACCAAAGCCAGCATGAACGGAAAGTATAATCTCATGCACATTCGTTTCGTGCTTACTGGCGACTCATCAGTAGGATCCGGTATTACGCCCTTTAACCACTATACTGGTGTCCAGAAATGTGGGATAATAGGACGATTTCGCTCACATACATCCTTCTGAGTCATAACTGAACTAATTTGTTACCCAGGTTCTGTACATACTGCTTACACTCTCCCTCGTATTTAACTGTTATATATTAATTGAATGAGCCATGATTATGGCGATAATGCTGATATCGATTTTGCGAAGGCCCAGGGTGCTAATAGGTTTACTGAAGCCAGGTGTTCAGAAATTGTTGGCAATTCTATAAATTTCCCGACGGAACTATAGCATAAATTTATATCAATCATATTGGTCATGTACCTTTTCGGTACAATAATGTTGGTATCAGTTACTAACACAATAACCATAGTGTTAGTATTCTTTACAGACTCGGTATATATATTATATAGTGTGAGTTAGCATTGAAGTCGTATTGTAGTTGACTTTAGATTATGTTAGCTTCACTATTACAGGTTTACACATTCGTCTAGGAAATTGTACCGTCCTATTATTCCACATTCTTCTACCAAATATATAGTGGTTAAAGGGCGTAATACCGGCTCCTACCGATGAGTCGCCAGTAAGCACGAAACGAATGTGCATGAGATTATACTTTCCGTTCATGCTGCCTTTGGTTTATCCTTCTGGTCACAACTGAACTAATTTGTTACTAAATTGGTAAAGTGTTCGAAAAAGTAATATGAAATAAATATTGCTTTAGACATCATCGGAAACTCATGAAGCAGACCAGTTTCATTCTTATTGTGAACTCGTAAAGTACTTGAAAGAGTATGGTACAACCGACTCTCAAACCGAGATATATTTTATTCAGTATTACACTCATCTATTGCACCACCAATCTTGCATACTACATGCACTTTCAGTTATATACGAACTCATGTTCCTGTTAACCGATGATTTAGGTGGAGCCTATTTGGGATCTTCGGGACATGAATTTTTAACTAGCTACTCCTGATCTACCATTGGAAAACAGACACCATGCTACCTGAGGAAATTATATTAAAGTTAGACGTTATTGTAGGATTCTGATGATATATGATTTTGATAAGAGTGCATGACTCCGATATAAATTTGCCGCAGTTCTAGCCCCGGTCACGGATAAATTCATGAAGTATTTGACGAGCTTCCAATAAGGACGAAACCAGTCTACTTGATAAATTGCGTTTGCTACCTTAATCAATGTTTATTTCATACTGACACCATAAATATTTTAATCTAAATCATGCCACTAATACTTAAATTCAATATATATATATTCAGCAGAAAGTAAACCTTGATTAAGGTGCCAATGCAATTCACCGAAGACACTGATTTCCTTCCTATTGAGTACTTATAATAAAATCGTCCGCAGTGCCGATACCGGGGTCTGAATTATGGCATATTTGCTTTGGAGTCTTGGAACCCGTCTACCGCGCGACTCAAGTCACGTACCAACTAACAATATATCAAGTATTTAAAAAAAAATTTTTCAGAGTGCCAGCTTCATATTTTCCAATGCCGTGTTTTGCGTACGCGAGTAGTAGCTTTGCACGGACAGTTTCACAAAGATCCGATTGATCACAATTTCCAATTTTGTTTTGTCTTTGATCGGTTTGAGTTTGTATTCATCCCAATGGAAATGCGGTTCTATCACATCTTTGTTTACTGGCGACGTTTCGGAAGTTGAATCCCACTTCCATCTTCAGGCCAATTAGTCTCCTTATATCCACAGCACAATACTCACAATAGCAGATTTAAGCAAATGTGGTAACCTCGTTCCAAAACCATTATATTTATATATATTTTGACTCAACACTGGTTTTAAACGTAGAGTTTGTCTCAGTAACTAAACTCAATATATAACTATTTGTAATTAACAGACCAATCCTTACCTCAGCTATCTCAAATTCCCGGTATACATAATCTCATCTCGTGTGCAGAATGTTGTAGGGGAGAGAGAAAGTATCGAACATTTTTTTGTTGTTATAACTGTACTGCTACTATGTTCCGGCTTTAAATAAAATACAGTATTTGACAGTCAAGGTTTTTGTTTTATCAGTTTTGAATTTTGATTACCCTGACATAGTAGCAGTACAGTTATAACACCACAAAAAGGTTCGATACTTTCTCTCTTCCCTACAATATTCTGCACACGAGATGAGATTTTGTATAACGGGAATTTGAGATAGCTGAGGTAAGGAATGATCTGCTAATTACAAATAGTTATATATTGAGTTTAGTTACTGAGACAAATTCTATGTTTAAAACCAGTGTTGAGTTAAAAAATATAAATAGAATGGTTTTGTAACGAGGTTACCACATTTGCTTAAATCTGCTATTGTGACTATTGTGAGTATTGTATGAATATAAGAAACTAGTAACCTGAACGTCATCAGCTCATAAAGATGATAAATTTCCATTTCAATGAGACGACTCTAGCTCATTCGACTAAGTGAAAGTGTGATCAACTCGGATCTTCTAACTGTCCGTCTCTACGATACTTTCTTTGATGAAAAATAACAATATATCAATAATGGAGTAAGCAGCTGAATTTAAAAATCCTATTGGACAAATTGTATAATAAGGTAGAAACGGTCATTTGACCTGAGTCTACACTGCTATTTTATGTAATCATATTCCATGTCGTTCAGAATAATAATTTATTATCCAAAAATATTCACTATGAATCAATCGCCTTGCCCGAATTGTAACTTGGCCATAATGGTGTAGTGGAGAGGTTTAGTTTGCCTCATTTCTGTGAGTTATCCTGATAAATTTCCTCATAGTAGCAAGGTTTTCCTTCTCTCTCTACCCCTCTCCCTTTTTCATAAATCTCAATAATAATTTATCTAAATTCACTTATATACTTTTTTTCACTCCTTATGGTTATATGGCAGTGAAACATTAGTCACTTGACTTTTGTGTGGCTGGAAATGATGATGATGATGAATGAGCAGGTGTTTGATAGTGCTCAGTTAAACGAAAAATATAAAAATAACAATTCATAGATCGCTAGCGCCAATTCTATATATTGTGATTCAGCAAGCAGGAAAACATTTGTCATAAAGATATACAATAATTAAAATCCCTTTTATTAATATTTCTTTTATAATCAGTACTGTTTAAAAAAAATATATTTTAGTCCTGATTTCCAGGCTGTGATTTAATTATTTTGAAATGCTGTTTAACTCACAAGCCGGTGCATATTTTATTCTGTATCTTTGTATATGATGTTCTAAATAGCATAGTTGGTTTGACTGCAAATAAACTGTATTTCTAACTTAATTAAAAACATTAAACAACTACCACGAGGTACATTTAACCAATATCCTTTTTAAGAAACATTTTGATTTCTACATTTATAAAACTTTATTTTTAGTGCGACATTTAATTTATTACTGCTCAGTTTGTTAAGTTAAGTATGATGTAGCACGCCTATGTTTAGGTTAATTTTATTCTTTTATGTACGAACACTATTTTCCATTTACCAGTCCGGTTTATTGATATTTGTAATGTTAGACTAAAATAGGCCTCAGTTTCCTAAATTAGTTCATTTTCCTTGAACAGTATTTTCAGATTGTTCAAATTATTATTAACAATCTTACTTACTTTAACATTGGACTTGAAAAAGTGTACATATAATGAACGGTGTTGAATACATAATTTATTGCATTCAATTTTCGTTCTTACAGGTATTCAACGGCAAGCTAATTGGCTGATCGGATGGCAACGACACAAATAGACATATGATAACTAGGATTTTTATTAAAATAAATAACCATTAATTTTCCGCATTTTTCGACTTACGAGAACAAACTCGAAAGTATATCCAGCATACAAGCACGAATTTCCTGTTCTTTATGACGGCATAGGAAGGACAGCATCAAAACATGCAAAAGATCTTGGTGCTTATGAGATATATTTTTAACGTCTGTACCACTTGACGAGATGTTTTCAGACAACGTTCTGGCGTAACCAGGCACAGGACACAGAAGAGTAGCCAGATTATAAGCAAGTAAGCCATTGTTTGTGATGACTTGTTCCCCGTCAATGAGATCGTGCAAGGTAGACTGTCTTGAAGGCACATTGTCAGCACTTGCTACATGTGAAGAGACACCAGAAACCATAGCACAACTATCCTTTGATCGGCATTGGTAAGCAATTCTCGAATTAGCTGGCGATAATAATTGCGGCATTTGCTTTAGGTACTTCTGTCGTTTTAAATCGGCAATATTGATATCCTGAAACAGATTAGTAAATCCAAGCGGCGACAAAAATACTGCCTGTCTAACAAGACGCAGGAATCCCACGGCAATTTGCCCGTCCAAACCCAAACTGGCAACCAAAAGAAACAAAAGAAGGTCGGGAGATTTGAAGCACAACTTTTGCCAGAGGAAAGGTGAAGATTTAGCTAAGCCCAGGCAAGCTGATGACCAAAATAACAACCTTCGTTTTTGCAAGTACGACAACGAAAGCGGGTGTTGACTGAAATTCAAAGCGCTTTCAAAGTCTTTATTTGTTTTCGACTGAAAATTAAACACGCCGTCGTGACTGGAATGGAGTCCAAATTTCAACGTCTGAGAACAGAAGCATATATTTGTTGCAGCCATCTTGTGTTTAATTGCGTCGTCAAGGTCACATGTTACACGCATCCTTTTAATCAGGCGGGCCATTAGGTAAAATTTCCTCAAAAGTCGAGAAGAAGGACCTTTAACAATGTTTTCTAAGAGCTGAAAAAAATAAAATTTAATAACGGCACATATACGGCAAAAGAAACAACAAAATCGCATTAAACGAACATTGGTTGCGCGGGTGGTGATAACAATTATTATAATCAAGGTTGCGGTCTTGATATAAACACCTGACCCATTAATTACTTACATATGTCAGTATAAACTAAGAATTTTATAGTGTAGAAAAGGCAATTCATCCAGTAGACCGGTTCGTCCTTGTAGGAACTCATCAGAGTATCCTGTCGCGGCAAATTCTGGCCAGTACTTGGTAGGTTCCCAACAAGACAGGCTCATCTGAAAATAATTCCTGCCTACTATAGTCTGGTTACTACTGTTTTATATATAATAATAGGTCAATCGATGTTATATCAAGACCGCAACCTTGATTATAATAACTAATGTTCATGACATTTACAGTTAAGTTCAATGTTTGCGAGACTGCTAGAACAAAATCGCATGTTAATTTTTGAATAATACGAATAGGATATTAAGCGCAACACAATGATCTAAAAAAGAGCTTCCAGACGATAGATATAAAGATATAAGGGAAAAAATGATTAAACTAAATAGAGTCCAATCTTCTACTTATTAATAAATAAGAATTTGAAGCAACCTTAAAAAAATAAAAGCTTATATGACAAAAAAGCAGAAGTTAAATATTTAAACGATCATTGATCACGCAAGCCGTGATAACAATAAATTAAATCAAGATTCCAAGTTTGATATAAACACCACCCATGATAAATTTTTCAATTTAATTTACCATTGGCATCCTTCATTAGTAGGACATCTAAGAAAGGAGCCCAATAATCTTTCTGATAGCATATGTATTGTACAACATCTTTAATTATGGGTTCTCAAGATGGTCGAGGAAAATCTCAGCCAATACTGAAGGTAAGGTTTCTCCATTGCCACCATCAATATGCTTACGAATGCTTCAATTAAAGCAAAACCGTACGTATTTCGTATATAGTAACATGAGCTTGCGTAACGACAGTAATATGTTTTATATCGCTTGAACTATAATGTCGATGGTTCCTTCAATTGGAACATCTGCAAGCAAAGACGTAATATCAGAAGAATCCATAATTTTGTATTTAACAATCTTATTAACAAACCCAAAGAAATCGGCAACCGAATACTTATCTAGTAGTTTGTTTAATCGTTTCAGTTTTCGGACTTACTAAATAGCCGATGCATGGAATGAAGAATTGACCACTGACAATATTGATCTCATAGAAAAACCTTTTTGTGTGTTTTCGATTATCCGTAACTTATTGGTGTAAATTATCCAACTGGTTTGAGCTACAATGCGAGAGTCTCATCCTTTAAACCGGCATCTGTTAAGATTTTGATTTCATTTAGTATTTTGCGCACAACTTTGTCTATTTCATCTGATTTACTATCCAGCCGCGTGAATTTTGTAAGATCATTCAACATGTGCTTCATCTGTTGTATATAGACTGATTTGTCTATTATAACAACGCTCATGTCTTTATGAACGCGTAGTATTTTGACGTCTGCATTTGTGTTAATTTCTTTAAGCGCATTTAAATGTTGCTTTGTCAATGCAAGCCAATATGCGCAGTTGAACAATATCAGATGTGACGCCTGATCAGCTAAAGTACCTTTAAAACCAGGTTTATAAACAAGGCTTGGAGGTTCTAAATCAATATTGTTCTTACCTGAAGGATAGTCTCCACAATTTCGACCTATCCATATTGTTTCTTATGTTAACTCATCTATTTGTATATGTGATAGGTTAAGCAAAAGATTATCAATATCAGTCTGTATTAAATCGCACAGAACTCAATGTTTTATATCATTTTCTAATTGTCTGTCTTTCTTAAAATTACTACTAAAGAAAGATGCAAATGGTAAATTAGATAGACAATTTATAATAAACCAACTTTGTTCATATATATATAGCACGGAACATTTTACATAATTCCTTCTTAGAGGTATTTATTAGTTTTCCAATAAAATGACTATATTTTAGTGTAAAATTATTATTTATTCCTAGTCATTTTGTTAAACTAAGAACAGGGTAATTAAAGTGTTCATCCAGATGTGGATTCCCAAATGGTTTTACCCGTTTGAACGTAAGCAATGACTTCTGCAAAGCCTTCTTTAAGAATAATCATATTAATAGGAAAATGAGCATTCATAGATTTGATTTTATAGCTATAACCGTACAACATACCGGAATGCCCTCCGCTGAAACCCAAATCTCCGCTTGACTGATCGATTACGCAATAAAACAAAAATCCTTGCTAAAAGTTAATTAAGGGATTAACGTCAGTGAGCAATGTTTTTAATTTTGAAATTGACCACGAATAAATTGTATTATTACACTAAACTATAGTTATATAAATGAAGATATAAAATACCCCTAAGAAGGAACTATGTAAAAGGTGACAAGCTGCATCACCCACCGCCAGCACTGATTTCTACTACAAATTTCGATCGAACTTGTCGACGAGGTCTTGTTCTCGCTTCTTGTGTATGCTCTGAAGTAGTTCCTGTTATGTTACATTATTTTTGATGTTCTGACTTACTAGTTGCCAGTTAACATTATAATGACACTTGTCCTTCATCGTTATCACTTTCAGTTTTAATGGGGTTCGAATACAGAGCTCAAATTCAGGCTCCAATCGATCAAGGGAAATCGATTTATGACTTACATTGTAGCCAATAACAAAAGGTTTGGAACCTCGTTTGATTATCGAGGGAGGGTCGGTGTAGTTTGGCTTCAGAGTGGACAGTACCGCGTCTACTCGTACATAAACTTGCTTACAAGTGACCAGAACTTTGGACGCATAAACCGATGGATAATGTTCTCTACTGGGTTACAGACAAAGACTGTTTATAGCATACTGAAGCTACTGAGTAACTTCCGCCTCTGGTGGCTCATCACTTTTCTCGCAGCCACTTATGAGATCTGCAGGTAGTTGCGGATTATAACCAAACGTAACTTGCGCAACTAATGATTTTATATCACAAAAATACCGAGATCGCATGCCAAGTAGTGCCAAAGGGAGAGCGGTTAGCCTCGAATTGATCAGTTGAGTCTCGTCCTAAACACGGAAAATGCGCGTGGGGCCGACAAGAAGTCGATTTTCTTGAATATTCAATCAGACATGGTATCATAAATACGTTCGAAGGTTAAATCGATGCTATTGAGAAATTTCCGATACCGATTCTATTAATGAATTACACCGATTTCCCACGATAGCGCAACCCCAGGCACGGCTGACGAGTAATATCTAGGGCTGATATCACCGATGACAAACTCGCGTCTGTGCTAGGACGATTCTGAATTAATTAAAAGACTACTTGCAAAAATTGTCTCTAAGAAGAGACTATGTAAAATGTGCTATGGTAATATATATAATTACTATAGCAGGAACTAATCTTAAAAAATCATAAATCTATACACGCATGTCCTTTTTTTGTAATATAATAAATGCAATCTCCCCCTCTCTTTCTCTCTCTCTCTCTCTCTCTCTTTCTATATATATATATATATATATATATATATATATATATATATTACTATAGCACATTTTACATAATGTATATTTAATTAAATTGCAATAGCAGTATTCGTTTACTTACATTGTCGAGACAAGCTAAACATTGCATAAGATATCAAACATACAATTTCCGTATTTTTTGGACACATGTAAGTAGTGGCGAGACTAACCACAACCGGAATTTGAAACCGGGAGCATTTCGTCCACCGCTTTGCGCCTTATCTTAAACACTACTGAAGCTGCACTTTTATCAGCCTAAAATATCGGTATAGACCAAAATTGGTAAAAGCAATGTGATTTACTAATTAGACCAATTACTCACTAAATGGCCACTCTACAGAAGTTGTCAAATTTACTGCGGCCGTATACCAACTCTGGCAAATTTGGAACATGGCTAAGTAACCCTGTCGCAACGCCATGTGGTTTATGCTTTTCATGCAAATTTCTGTTTAACATTGATGTTTTTACGTCACAAGCTTCAGGTAATCGCTCGTGTAAATAATTTTGAACCCAAGGCCCGACTAATCAGCCTAGATCTGGCATACGGTAGGCATCAATTCACCTGGTGAAGTGATATTGAATCAAGTCAATATGCTAGGATATGCCAATATATTTATCATAATATAGACAAAACCTAACATAAGATAGAAAATAAAATTTATCCACAAATCCGGTTTCGTCCTTCATGTCATCCTGATTAGTAATTAATTTTTCTAGTAATGTATGTCACTCGTGACGCAGGGAACGAGTTTGATGACTCTGAATCAACCACTATTGGGCTCAATCTCCAGCCGCAGGAAAATGGGCTACTAATAAGGAATGTTCAGAAAAGACTGGACAAATAAATTGGAAGAACTGCATTTGAATCCTTTACAATGTTTAGTCCATACCTAAAATATAAATACATATCAAATTTTATTATTAATTTTTAATCAAACTTCTATTTATTGATTTTTGACCTTGTGCTTTAGTTACTGTATGCTTACAATCTTAACGAACCTCATCATCCTTGCACGGGTTGCCAAGATTAAGAACCTTAGAAATCAGTTAAATTTGTTCACTCAAAACATCAGCATAAATAAGCTATTCTAGAGGGCATAACCTGTTTTAGATTATGTTCGTATGAGTGGAAATTTGGAGTAAGAAAGGCAGTCACGGACAAGAAACATAATTAAGCATCAGCTGAAATTCAGATATCCCCACGGAGGTACTCCAGTCAGTAATGTCTAATGTCTGTGAAATTATCATTGTTAATATTAACAGACATCGGACAAAGGTAGTGGGCAGACGACTCGTAACTCAAGTACGGTAGTAATGGTTCATAATTCTCGCCATTATAAAACAATAGACTTCATACGTTCGATGCTGATCTACTGGATATCCAGTTCTCAAAACCATATAACCAAAAAAAAGATAAAATTGCTTCAGCTTACTTCGGCTGTGCTATTCAGCAGCCCATATAGCATAATGGGACTTTCCTCTTTAGTACTGGTAACTGCACGGACACCGGAAGCGCGCATATCAAGATCCATTTTGATTTCTCGGTCGGAAATCTTCCTACGTTCCGAATTCCCTTTTGTTGTCATCAGACCTGAATTGGGCCACAGCTCCAAAGGCAGTAATAATTCACTAAAGCTGAGCAGAACTGAGATGCACCGGCGTTCAATTTTCCAGTTTGAAATTTTCTGCTATAGTTTAAAGCGAAATGAATAAAATAAAATAGATTTCGCCGCAAAATCCAGATAAGTACACGTATGTTATAAAGTTTTACGAGGCAACCATTCAAGTGATAATTCAGTTTGAATTAAGAGATTAAACGTAGTAACCTTGAAATGATAATATATAAACGGTGTTTTGTGTGTTTAGCGGCAGATGAGTAGAAAGAACAAACTCCGATTTAAACAAAGAATAACCTTAGTCAGAATTAAACTAATATGCAATCTAATATTCGACTTTTTAAGGAACTAGTTAAACGGAAACGATATATACGAACGAAAGATAAAATAACTTATCAAGGCAACCACAGATCTTGATGTGTCTCTCATTTCCTATCTGCCTAACACACACACACACACACCTATCATAAGCAGATAAGAAGCTGATAATAGGAAATAAATCACTGGCCCATGACAAAAGTAAATCTTGCAAGAACCTCTATTTAATGAAAAGTTTCACAATCAGGCTTCGCTCGACGTCAATTATTGGAAAATAGAAGACAATAAATTTAATACTACCAACTTTTGTCTGGCATAAGAAAAATGGGTAAATACTGGATTCCTGTTATGCTATAAAAGGGTGGAATTATCTCTGTTTTTCTATTTCCGAGAAATATTTCGCAGATTCCTTTAACATCCCTATACCGTATCACAATAGCCAAAATGGAAACAATGAATAAAGTGAAAAGCAAGTCAAGCTGTCTTTGCGCGCATTATGCGACAATAAATAAATGCCCTTTATCAGGTAAGCATGAATCTACCAATATTAACATGCACAAGTAAATGCGATCGCATACAAACGCAAAAATGTCTATGTTCATTCCATCATTTGCGTGTTTATTCATCCTGCCACGTGTTACATTTAAATGTTAGGCAATTCGATGACAAAACCACCAAAATTAATAACTTTATAGTTCAAAGAAATTCCAATTTAAACAAGGTGGCTTTGATATACGATTATGATGAAAAACGACTGTAATCAATTAAACAATTATTGCTTGCGCAGGTGCCAATAGCAACAAAAATGAATTTTGCTAAGTTATACAACTGATTAAATACAATGAGATTCGTTTTTATTTAATGTTAGCAAATTTAATCTAAATAATCAATAAATCCATTCTGCCAATTACCCTGTATAATTAAACAAACAATGGTTTTGCGGGCGATGATAATAATTATTTAAATCAAGGATGCGACCTTGATATACGCACAAGTTCCATTATAAAAACTAAGCATTGCATAATATCGAAAAGGCAAATCATCCAGCAGACCGGTTTCATCCTTATTGGAAACTTTTCAAATACGGTCCGGAATTTTCCGCAGACAGAGTTCGAACCTGGGCACGTCTGCTTTGGAATCTGCTACTCTAACCACTGAGCCACCATGCCGTACGCTACACACAATATCCAGTAATATGCTAACTAATGCTTCTTGGTTAGCGATTACTTAAGGTGGGGCTATATGACATCTTTCGGACATAAATGCCCAACTGACCACACCAGTCCGTCATAACTAAACAGTCCCCAGGCTGCCTATATAAGTGGTATTAAATCGAAAATTTATATAATTAATCGAACATCGGTTGCGCGGGCGGTGATAACAATTATTTTAGTCTAGGTTGTGATCTTGATAAAAACACTAGTCTAATTATATACACACATTTGCCTATATAAAATAAGCACGTTATAATGTAGAAAATTACAATTAATCCAGAAGATCGGTTTCGTCATTATTAGTAACTCTTCAAGTACCGTCTCAAAATTGCCGCAGACGGGACACGAACCTGTGAACGTGCGCTTTGGAAACTCTTCTTCTAACCACTGAGCAACTCTTCCGCCCAAGTGACCAAATTTCGATTAATTATATAAATGCTCAATTCAATAACACTTCCTCAGGTAACGTGGTGTCTGTTCAATAATAACAGATTAGAGATGGTTTGTTGGAAATTTAGGTCTCAACAGACGCCATATGGGCTCTAGCAAAAGGAAAAGCTAACGAAGAAAAATTAATTATTACATGACTGAAAATTGCGTGAAACCTGCGGAAAGGTGGCTCAGTGTTTAGATTGACAGATTGCAAAGCAGACGTGCCCAGGTTCGAGCCCTTACTGCGGTAAACTCTGGACAGCACGCGAAAAGGTCTCCATAAGGACGAAACAGGTCTACTGGAACAATTGCCTTTTCTACAATATAAAATGCTTAAATTCGATTGACAAATGTATGCAAATGATGGGACTGGTCTTTATATCAAGATTGCAACCTAGATTTAAATAATGACCCTGTATATTAGAAATTTTCCGATCGAAACGTAATACTCTAGAATAAAAAGTGAACCATACTTGTAGATAATTGCTTACAGGAAGTTGGTCTTGCAGAAAATTGTGCCCACTTTTGCTGGAACTGGGTGATAATCTGCTCGACGACGCCAAACCTCGTAGAGCTAAACATAGTTTCAATCCTGCATTAATAAAAAGTGGTAAATAATTCGCTTGTTCCGGCTTTGGTAGAGGGTTCCACCTAAGAAAGTTCCGTTCAGCTCCAAAATTATCATGCCTA
>JAQBSW010010749.1:0-22873 GCA_029291075.1 Eudiplozoon nipponicum | reverse complement strand
TATAACTTGTTTCTTAATATTTTAGCGCAATTCCATGTTGAAAAAAGTGAATACTGGTTTAATCTTTATAGGTGGTCACTCATTTCATAAGGAAGTAATTTAGGAGAAAATTCAAGTGATGCCAAATTAAAAGAGATGAAATTAAACGAAATTTAAATTTAAAACATTAATTTACTGAAAGGTTAACTACGGCATAAAAAAAATTATTATATTTATTATAAATCACTATAATGATTGGGAAACACAATTGCCCACTTATAAGAAAATTACTTAGCTACGTAATTCGAATGAACCAATTTTTTTACTTGTAAGTCCGTTTACCAAATTGAAATTTAATAAACAAGTCTATAGAATATTATTCCTATATATATATATATATAAATATATATATATATATATATATATATATATATATATATATATATATATGTTTGTGTGTGTTTGCGCTAATGTTTCAGACAGAATCTTTGTTAAGCACATGAGGAATAAATAATATAGCATTTTACGTAAATGGTGCTCTAAATTATCAATGAAATCAGCTAAGATAAAAAAAGGTATTAGCTTTCAATACTTTGTAATTTTTCAATTTATTTATTCAAAAAAATTAGTTTGTTCGGCTTTTAAATTAATTAAAATATTTAGTTTGATTTCCTGAATGAATGTATATAAATACACAATAGTTTACGTAGAAGTTAATGTTGATTTCGCTTATATTTAAAAAAAGCTTGTTTATTTATTTAAATTTCACAGAAATTCTGCTGATTTGCCTGTTCAATAGAAGTTTTCCTTTTAAAAACAGTTTGAATTTGAAATCAAATTTAGCCCGTGTGCTTATAATATAGTTAACTTTGTCACAGCAAGTCAGAACCTGACAACTGTCTCCATCTGAATTTACTAGCGGTTTTCACGTCAGCAGGCCAACATTAAAAATCAACTTGTCATAGAAAACATGAAAGAAGAAGATTCATGTATGTTAAAATGCTTAGGATGTACAGCTTCAACTTGCAAGATATTTTGCGTTGATTGGCGGAAGATTGCACTTAAATTCTGACATTTGTTAGTTTGATAACTTATTGCGCTGAAACAAACAATATATGAACGACAATTTATTAAATTCAAAATAGCTTATTCCAGTTATTACATCAGAAGAATGTATTTTTAAATTAACTATTTCATAAGTCCGTAATTTAATATGATATTATATGTAAAAATGTACCAA
The DNA here is from genome assembly GCA_029291075.1 of Eudiplozoon nipponicum. Taxonomy (NCBI): domain Eukaryota; kingdom Metazoa; phylum Platyhelminthes; class Monogenea; order Mazocraeidea; family Diplozoidae; genus Eudiplozoon; species Eudiplozoon nipponicum. The sequence continues at coordinate 21,654 of JAQBSW010010749.1, read as the reverse complement.
ATATTTATTGATTTGAAAAAAAAATTAGTTAGCAACATGAAAACCAATTACATGTTAAATTTGTTTTCGGATTTCCTCATCCGTATACAACCTACATAGCCGAGACTTGAAGAAAATGTGAAATGAATGAATGTAAAAGGTTTAGTTTTATGTTCCTAAACATACGCTAACTGAAGTTAATCGATTCCCTGCACAATTCAGGTTTCAATGAGCCCTGCAAAATTCTCACAAAACTCGATAAACTAATGTAATAGATTTAAAACTTTTAGGCGTAGAACAACTAATAAAAAGTTATTTCATGTAGAAATGGCGTAATACAGAGTATAAAGCGTTAATAAAATATATAGTCTCATTTGCTGATGTTATTCGTTCATACAGTTCGCGTATAAACTTATGTCTAAAGCCTATAGTTAGTATTTTCAGCAACCCCATTTAAAATTATAAACCTGGTATGGTTGAAGTCATGTAGGCGCATACAATATGGACACGATGATGTAAGTTAACGAAGAAAATTATAATGAAAAATTGCACTTCGGTTATATCTTTAAACATGTCCTTTTAAATAAATTTAGATGGTTATATATGCCGTTGAACGAAGTAATTGGGATTTCATACCTCATTCAGAACTTTTAACAAAATTTAACATATATTTCTTGTTTTTACTATTTTTGTAACTTTTCATTTTGCCTAGAAAATATTATACGATTGAGTTTGGAGAAACGTAGCACGCATTAGCTAACGTAGCTGTATGTAGCTATACATTTACGATAAGAAATATAAAATCGGAGATGCCGTAAAATTGAACATTTAAATGGAAACGTTAAGAAAGGAAAGACATAAAATCTAATATTTGCAATTATTCTAACGAAAATTAATTAATATTTGAGTCAAAATATTTCGTTTGAATATAGAAAAATATAGAAAAAGTAAATGCAAACATATTAATTCCACATAATTTAAATTGAATTTATTACAAGTGACTACTACACAATTATTGGTAAAAATATATGGACAAGTATTTGACTAAATAAGTTCACTGATGTAGAAATTTTGGTGAAAATATTTGAATTTGTTGACTGTATTTATGTTTTAAATCAAAGATTCTTGTCAACGAGGGGTAATTAACAGCTAAAATTATTTAATCCAAATTCATAAGGTTTTCACATGCAGTTTCATATTTTACGTGGTTGAACGGGTTTTAGGCACTCTTTCTATTGCCATTGTTTAAAAAATGTAGATTTTGTACAACTTGCATTTCATAAATTAATCTAGATGATTTTAAATGTATCTATAATAATAAAATGTGTGTTGAATATTTTAAACCTAAATAATAATAGTAATAGTTTTGTACACAATCATATTTGCTTGATTTACATCCCTGACTGAAATTACCTTGAATACATTTAATATAGGTATAGTAAATAAGGTACCATACACATTGGCTGAAAAGCCAAAGGGAAAGGCATTAAGTTATTACTGATATCATGATAATGAGAGCCACCAATGTGTCCAAAATCAATTAAATAATTTGTAGGAAGGGAAAATGAAAATAACGCAAGGACATTTGAAATGCATAAATTATAATTTGTTATGAAAAAAATAATTATTATTAAACGTAGGATGATTTTAAATAAAACACAGATCATATTGGATACAATCACGTTAAATATTGTTTAAATTCATGTATAATGGAAGTATAGTTGGTAAATATATTTTCAATAGAAATTTCACAATGAAAGTAGTAGCAAAAACAATTTGTCAAGCAGTTCAGTTTCGGCCCTATTGAGCATGCTTCAGGTACATTAAAGAATTACCGCTGCTGGGAAATTAAGTATCGCAACTGATTCAACGCGATACGTAAACAGCACAGTACATGCATTTTTCAGTTACACACAAAATTCTGGTTTTCTTGTCAGGTTTTAATTTCGTTGTAGCTGTTGCCATTGCTGCCAATCAAATATTTTTCATTTACTGTAATAAAAAACACACTATGGCATCTCTAGAAATAACATTTAATTAAAGTAAAATAGCTGGATCTGTATTATTTATATATTGTCACCATAAAACAAACATAGCATAAGATAGCAAGCAAAATTCCTAAAGTAGACAGGGTCTGCCATTTTTGGCAGTTTATTCGTACTGCCTTGACACCCTGACGTAGCAATTTTGGCAAGTACTTAATTAGAGTTCAAAAGGGATTAGTGTTGTATTCTTAAGGCATTGTATTTGCTGCGTTTCTTCATTTTCAATTTATACTGCAAAAAATTCGAATAAAAATATCGTAATTGTATATTATTTTAACAATATTCTACACTAGTCTTACGTCATATTTGTATTTAACACTTAATTTTAGATGGCAACTTAGAACTAAAGTGGTAAATTGGTGCTCAAAGATTCACCCGAGGAAAGAATGAAAATATCAAATTTTAATAATATTGCATATTACATCAAATGTGCAATGGTTTGCGTTTAATGCATAAAATACATCGCTAAACCAAACGCTGGTGGCAAAACATCAATTAAAAATTATTGCATATATTGATTTTCCTATTTATTATATTTTTAGTAATTAACGATATTATATATATACAAATCCAGCTTATTTTGACATGTGCAATTGTTCTTACGTCAAACAGCATAGTTCATTATAATTTTCTACAATTCGTTCTCTGAGAAAAAATTCAGATACATTTAAGCAGATGCATATAATTTACCAGTACAAGTATCTTTCAATTTATAACCCAGAAAATAGAAGATGAAGTTTTCAGATCGACAAAGATTGAGAAAAACAGTAGAAAATCAAAATAAAATGCAATAACAAAGACACCATAATCAACAGTAGCTACTTATTCAGCAGGAAATTCCGTAAATATATTCAGCAAATCTATAAAATAAAATAAGAACGACATTAACAATAAGAATACATAAAGTTATATAATTTGTACGCAAAAAACTTGCCAAAAACGAAAAGATAAAATAAAGAAAAATGGAAAAATGAAACGGATTTTAGGAACCATAACATCTGAATGTATATAAGCGTTAGTGAAAATGTGCCAGAACTGAATCATAAAATGATCAAGGAAATAAATTTAAACCATCGAGAAACAAAATGAAGGCAACAAAACTACGCCGTTGAATACCAAAATTTCATACAAAACTAGACAAAAATTTATGAAGTAACGAATAAATAATACCGATAATTAAATTCTACCACATAAAATAAAAATTAATGAGCAGATTAAACAAAATGCGGAATAACCTACACTAGTTTGTTAACCTACGGCACTTCTATTTAGATAAATAAAAATCTGCAATCCAGTTTAGCTTTAAATGCTCAGTATATTTAGTAGCACAACGTATCTTTTTGAATGGCAAATTTTAAAAAATCAATTTCGTAGATGAAATGAAAGTATAAAATTTTCCTAAAACGTTTTTTGCCTTCTTTTTGTGCGGGAATATTGATGGCACTGGTAGGTAAGAAAAAACTTGAATACAGCCCATTTCCAGGCGAACTGATTTTTTTTGGCCTTGATTGATGGGTTCTCACTGGTCCCTTCACCAGGAAGCCGCCCATCAGCTACTTGTCAGAAAATGATGTTGGAACCAGATTTACAGATTTTTTTCAAATAATCCGAACTTCATTTCCAGTCCCATCTTCAGCGTTGACATCATACTAATTGGATAAAAAGACTTGAGGCAAATTTGTCATCCTAATTTGGGACAATAACATTTAATAATTACTTTGGTCTATATTAGGGTATGCATAACCGCAGTATTTACTTCTTTCAAAACGTTTTTCGTCAATGCATTCTGTCAATGTATTTTAAGAATTAGCTCATCCATATAATGACAGAATGTGGTATTAACATTACATGGGTGGTATAACATAAATTAATGATTTAACTTGAATATTCACCAGCATTTTGAAAACAATATTTCTAACTTATATGCGAATAACAGTTTTAGGTCTGCCACCAGCCATATGAAATATGAGAACAATGTTTAATTTTTAAATGTATAATCATTAAATCTGCTTTTATTGAATACATTCAAATATCGCAAATCGATTTGAAACATGTTTCAAGATAAAGATAAGAACGGAATAAACTGAGCGACTGAAACTTCGAAGCATGCACGTAGAATGTAAGAATTAACATATATAAGCAAATTGCAAAGAATTATACTGAATCGGAATTAACTTTTTTCCTAGCACATAAACCTCTAAGGTCTAAAACGAAAAATAATTTAATTGTAAATTAACTGAAGTATAAATCTACGAAATAATTTATTTTAAAATGTCTGCTGAGATTTAAAACGAAAACATACATTAAAAGCCATTGAGACATAAGACATATTTACACTAAAACCCACGGAATATTTAATGAACTATCATGTCCTTAAAAAACATATTTGTAAATATAAATATAATTAGAATAATCGCCACTTGGATTTTTGTCTACAAGTTGAAAGGTCAAAAACAAAAGGGAATTATAACGAGGTAGAAATGCACAAGTATATTAGTTTCACTTTGCCAAAAATCTCTTCAAAACAATCATAAAAAACCATCCATACAGTTACTCTGACCAGTCCCTTCCTGTGGGAAAAAACAAAAATAAATTTTATGATATAAAAAAACGTTTCTTTCGCAGTCTTCTCAAATATCTACTAATGAACATATCTTTATATATAAATTGGAAAACAAAACACGATAGAAATATGTGAACATAGAGAGAGTGTGAAAAACGGAAAACAATCAATTGCGTGTGTCAATCCAGTTCAAGCTCAATGCTTGTACGTGCTTCTGCTGCTTACATAAATCCAATTATAACTTGTTTATCCATTAGGCTTCGTATGTGGCTAGCTCCCTTTTGTTTTTGCATTTAGTAATTACTTTGAATGCTACGTCTGAATCTTGACTAACCAACCTGTCAATTCTTGAAAAACAACCACGAACTGTTGATAATTTATATTGAAATGACACAAAACTGCTGTAATGCAAATACTGTGCAGACCATGTTGGTTTGTGGTAAATTGTTCTATTTAATTTACCATTAGTTTCTTTCTTTAATAATACATCTAGGAAAGGCAGACAGTCATCTTTCTCGTGCTCTGACGTGAAGTCGATATTCTTATGTGCTTTGTTGAAACTTGGAAGCAATGTTCGGATTGCGACCTGTTCTTAAGTACAAGAAATGTATCATCCAAGCACCATATATATTGAGCACATTTACTTATGTCACTCTTTAATGATGTGTTCTCTAGATGCGCTATAAAAATCTGAGCCAACAATGGAGATAATGGGCTTTCCATCGCCAAACCATCGGTTTGTTTGTAGATGCTTCCATTAAAACGAAACCGTACGTCTTTCCTGCATTAAAAGATAAGCTTGCGTAAAGTGTGACGTGGCACCGGCGATGGTAATATGCCGTGTTCTACCGCTTTGACAATAATGTCAATGGTTTCGTCAATTGGAACATTTGTAAACAGAGACGTAACATCAAAAGACACCATAATCTTGTTTTTATATCTTGAATTTTGTTTACAAAACTCAAACGAATCGGCAACCGTAATTGTTTAAAACACTGATAATAATGTTCTTACCACGATAACATTCTTTTCTCTCTACACTTTAACGTCATAAGGTTATCTAGTTTTCTGAAAGATTCTTTTGAAATACGAGCTTTAATAAGATTCATTGTACCCTTCCTATGTGCAAAAACAAAAAAGAAATTTTATCAGATATAATAAACGTTTCTTTCGCATAGTCTTCTCAAAATTGACAAGAATTAACAGGTTGGTTAGACAAGATTCAAAAGAAAATTAATATAATAAAGCAATTAACGATTTAATGTCTAATGGCTATCCCAGACAATTAATTGAATCAATTATTAAAAGGGGAGTTAACCAGAAACAGACGTACTATGGGCCAGAAAAGAAAACCGTCTACCTAAACATCCCATTTAAGGGGGATGCAGTTTCCCGAATGGCACAAAAGAAAGTTGAAGCAGCATTAACACACACATTTATTGCAGCTAAACTACGAGTGTTATTTAGAGTAACACACTTGCCTTTACCAACAATCAAAGAGAAACAGCCGTTAATGTCGATATCAAATATTATTTACCAATGTACATGCGCAAGTTGTCGATCAACTTACGTAGGCCGATCGACCAGACGGTTAATTACTCGAATGAGGGAACATTGCAACTTGAACTCCTGTTTTAAATCAAATGGTGAATACACGTCTGCTATTGCGCAACACATCATCGAAACATCGCACGTATGTTCTCCAGACGTAGCATTCAAAGTAATTACTAAATGCAAAACAAAAGGGAGCTAGCCACATACGAAGCCTTATGGATAAACAAATTTCAGCCGGATTTATGCAAGCAGAAGAAGCTCGTACAAGCATTGAGCTTGAACTAGATGTGGCGCACGCAATTGATTGGTTTCCGTCTTTCTTACTCTCTCTATGTTCACATATTTCTATCTTGTTTTGCTTTCCAATTTATAAATATAGATAAGTTTATTAGAAGATATTTGAGAAGATTATGCAAAAGAAACGTTTCTTATATCTGATAAATTTTTTTGTTTTGTACACAGGATGGGTACACTGAATTTTATTAAAGCTCGCATTTCAAAAGTCTCTGATCGGTAGTGGTGCAGCTAACAATATTTGATTTCCAGGCTGAATTCTGGCAAATTAGTTCAGATTCCCTGTTTTGAATGAGTGACATTTCTATTATATCTAGCAAAGATTTTACGGGTTCTATTTCCAACATAAACGGTTTTGATTGTTTGACTGTTAAACATTTAGCAAAATTATCGTATTTCTCCGTACTTATTAGCTTAAATAACCTTAAACTACTCACTTATATTTTTATGTGAACTGAAATTTAATGTGATTGTGTTTCTTTCATCACAAAATTAATAAATGGAATAAGTTTCTACTTCGGTCTTCCTATGTGAGCTTAAAATATATACGTAGACTGTGTCTCTTTTGAAGTAATACCTCGAATTTAAGGTCACCCAAAATTGCGTATTATGAAAAAGACACCTGCTTTAAAACTATTTTGCATTAAACAATCATTAGTTGTGTGGGTGTGGTAATAATTCATTAAATCAAGTTTTCAAACTTGAAGTAAATATCAATCCCGTTTTATTTAACAAGTCGTCGAAAAACAGCCAAACCACCGTCATTTCGACCTTCCATGACCATCAACAGAGTCTGTCGGCAATCTGACTAGCGAGGATCAAACTGCAATGCATATATATGGAAAGCAAAATTAATATACGACTCTCGACCCTAATGGTCTCGCCATTTTACTTGACTGGAAATGTCGACTGCACAGGTTATATGCACTTAACATTACATTTTGTTCAGCTATATGTAGATATATATTATATATATATATATATATATATATATATATATATATATAGACAATAAAATTAAAAATTTTATTAATTGTGCAAGTAGTGGCAACAATTATTTAGCAAATCAAGCTTATGATCCTGAAGAAAAAACCAATCCTAATTGTATTTAACCAGTCGTTGAACAAGATTGCAATTAAGCATGTATAAGGTGTTGTGAACCTAATAAAAAATTAGTTCAGTAGCGACCACAAGGATAAACTAAAGGCAGCATGAACAGAAAGTATAATCTCATGCACATTTGTTTCGTACTTACTGGCGACTCATTAGTTCTCCACAATAAACGGTATTTAACATTGCAAAACGACCGTCAGTGACACTAACTGACGCGTTTCGATCTTCGATGATCATTATCAGAGCCCGACGTTAAACAAAATGGCGAGAATAAAACCGCAATAGACATATATGAAAAACAAAATTAGGTATGTGTCTCTCACTTCTAGTAGCCTCGTTTAAATTTTAGTTGGCTGAAGTGTCGGCAGCACAATCTCTACGTTGTCACGAACATTATCATTTTGTAGCTATAAAAAATATATTGATAGGCAATATAATTACAAAAATCATTGATTGCGCAGGTAGTGGGAACAATTAGTTCATGTTCGTGGCTGCAATGAAATTCTGGAGCCGATATTTCAGGTCAAGTACAATTTAAGCGAAACTAATAGAGATGAGAGCCGCATATCTATGTTTGCTCTATTTATTTGTGCACTGCGGTTTGATTCTCGCTATTCAGTAGGCGGTCGTACTCTGGTGGTCCTCATGGAAGGTATAAATCTGTCAGTAAGTGTGTGACATCAGCTTAGCAATGTTGTTCGACGAATGGTTAAACACAATAGGATTGGTGTTTACTTCAAGCACGCAATCTTGATATAAAGAATTATTTTGTATTGTTCCCATTTGTGAGCTTTTTTTAAAAATTCTAATATGTTAAGTGTATCGAATTAATACACTGTGTATTTAAATAAGTTTTGAAGTAACATTGTAAAGAGTTATATGAACCAGAATATTCTTCTCTACTTAGCCATTAAATCCTATTTTTAAATCCTTACTTATTTTCCTGTCTTCTTCTTTGGGGCTAGGCAGTTATTCTAGAAGTATAAGTTTATTGGGTCTACGATAGTCGGCAATAGCCTGCAATCTGAAGTCAGATTTGTGATGGTTCACCAATCGTTGACTATTGTATGAACTCCTGCAACATTACCTAATTAATACGTCTTAGCCATAATCTATAATTAGCGCCCTAAGCCAGCGAATATCATGGCCAATTGGAAGAACTTAAAAACAAAGTAAGTTTTTCACATAAGTTAAAATATAATTTTTAAGAAAAGAAAATCGCTTCAATCTAATTTTGCGTGAGTATTTGTTAAAATAATCGAGGATCATTTTTTAAAGTGTAATGCAGGAAATAATTCTATACTATAATGCAAATGAGGTAAAATTCTATTTCATATAAATAGGGAAAACACTTCTGATTTTCTTCTATTTTATTGGATAGAGGGTTCTTATAATTTATGGTTATCTACTATTTGCAAATAACATTACATTTATTTTTGCATATTCATTTTTAGAGTAGTTATCTAACTTTATTAATTACATTTTCTTAAAGTCAAGACATTCGTATATGATTCGTATATTATGAAGTATTGCGTAATTGATGAGTAAATTATTTATTTATAATTGTAACTCTATAGAACGCTATTAAATGTTGATTTTACCACGAGAAATATTATGAAGAATACTAAAAACTTTTGCTCAAATGAAAACAAAAAAATAGTTTTTATAAATTTTGAAAATAGTAATGATAAAAAGGACAGAAAATGTCGATAATTTAAAACAATAAGTGAAAGCTTTAAATAATGAAAAAAATGCGAAACTGGATTTTTTAATTCTTCTGACTGACCTTTAAATACATAGTTACGTGTCACGTGTGTTTATATCCATCACTGCCATGCTCATCTAATTAAGTGGTACTTAATTGCCATTTACATGCGGTAGACAATTTGTTCTATTCTCAACACGTGAAATTAAATAATTCGGGTCGCCCTCACATTTAAGGGTGAAGAGCCCAGTAAATCAGATACACTCTTGTTAAACTAAAGGAACGGTTAGTGATAAAAATTGTAAAACAGATGAACCTTAAAAGTGAAATTTCACTAAAACCACCCGGCTCTTTTTAGGACTGTTTGGTTTATCAATAGCCTTTTGAGTTTCATTCGACTGGGCACGTCGCATATGTGAATGTGTGCGTGTATATATTTCTGAAAAAATATTCAGTTAATAAAATTGTACCTCAAAGCTAAATTTCTGTCAGTATATGCTAATTTATTCGTTGCACGTGTGAAGCCATTCATTTTATCTTTACCCTATTGATCTCAAAAGATAGGTTGGAGGGAAGACACAAAAGATTATATTCAGTAAAACAAGTAATGGCGGATCTTGATCCTAAAGCGCTTTCAGACAATCAGCTAATTGAAGGCTTAAAGGAGAAGGGACAAGTGAGAACCCATCAACTGAGGCCAAAAATTACATCATCTGAAAAGATAAAAGGTTCAAGATTTTGCCGACCTATGAGTGCTAACAATTGTCCCGCACAAGAAAAATGCGGTCAAATCCGAAGTAATGTGATTATGATATGAAATAATATAACTGATGGTTAGATAAGACAAATTATGGAAATTATTTAACGAAATATTAAGCATAATAAGAAAAATTTAAAAGTCCCCATTTGAGGGATCAAGTCATTAAGAGAATTAAAATATAAACGAATATGTAAAGAATTAGATTTAAAATGACTTTATTCTCAATAATTGATTTAGCAGTAATAAGTCAACTGGCCCGCTAAGAGTGAAATCACTCTGATAGTACAACATTTCAAACGGTTAGTTTAAAATATTAAGTCTGACACGCACAAAGGCTAAGTTTATATCTATTGAATGCAGTTTCATTTAGATGAATAAACACCTTTATTACTTATATTTAACTGAATCTTAATTAGTTATATGTAGACGCACACATGAAAATGCGTGACGTGCATGTATTTAAAGATGCCACAACAACAGTTATTAAAAGAGCCAATAAAAATTACAAATTGCGTGATTTAAATAGAATATTATACGCGCACGGCTTGTCTAGTTTCTAATTTTATCACTTACGATTAAATGAGTTGTAAAGATGTTGTCCAATTTATTTCTCCCCTCACATTATAATGTGTAGGCGAACTGAATTACGACATTTCACTTGGTGAGAATTAAAAGAATTTCGAACGCAATTAAATGGAAATTTCATATTCAGCCGCTCTGGTTTCACTTAGTTGGATAAACACAACAGTGATGAACCTACATTCATACACGCGTGACACGTATCTTTGTGATGAAACTTCAATCGTAATTATAAATGATATTGCTGGAGGAAATATCGCTCTTAGTTTCATAGTTTGAAATTTTTAACTTGTGATGATAGGTGACCTAGAGCTAGTAGCCACCAGACGCTGTCAAAATATTCTCATGGAACAAAACTACTCGAATTTAACCTATGTTACTCACAACTCACATGAGGTACAATGCAAACTCAATTGTGAATGACGGTACTCTTAGAATGAAGTATAAACTCTAAGTTTATTATAACCATTTGATATAACGATTTTATTACTATTACCAGTGAATTGGATGCGCAACTAATGAAATAGCTTAAATGACTGCATTAAATTTACTAAATAAATGAATAACGATAATATTAGTATTGCAAACATTATTGAAGTAAGTTTCTAAAAAGTTTAATTAACTAAATGCCATTGCATTGACAAAATTTCTGGCAGATCTGGTACAAAGATTATAAATAGAATCCATAGAAATCAAAATGTTCAATTTGAAATGTTAAATGGGATAAAGAGAATTCCTATATTTTAAAATGTTCATATTTCTATTCACATACCCAAAAGGAAAAATGTAGTCAATTACAAAAACTAATGTTTACATTATTTTCATATCTAAAAATAAATAAATAAATAAATATATATATATATATATAATGGTAAGCGAAATAAACAAAAATTGAATACGAGAAAGAGTGTGAAATTATAGATCGACCAATAGTTTGTGAACATCACCTGCAGTTCTAGCCCAGTGTCAAAAATGCTTTTAGCTAACCCATATCAAGTTGCAGTTTGTTTATCCACAGTGCTTTACATGTTACTAACTTAATTCCGTTATAAGATTTTGTAATGTTCATCAAAATTACGCACAGGGAACATGATGTGTTGCGCAATAACAGATTTGTATTCATAATTTGCTTTAAATCAGACTTACATTTTACAATGTTCTATTATTCGAGTTATTAACATTCTGGTCGATAAGCCTGCGTAAATGAATCGAAAACTTCGACACGTATATTGTTAAATAATGTTTAAGTTAGATATCGGCGGTTGTTTATTTTTAATTGCTGTTAAACGCAAATACAGTACATTAACAACGCACATAAAATTAGCTGATTTAAATGTGCACCTTCAACTTTCTTCTGCATTGTGCGTGGAACAGTATCTCCGTTAAATTGGATGACTTAGTAAGTTTCTTCATTTTCTGGCCCTAATCACGTATGTTATTTTTGATTTCCATTTTGACTATTGACTTTATTAATTATCTGAGGCAGTCAATAAAAATAATATGGTCTTTGTTTTTATATATTTGTAATCTTTAGTATTTTTACCATTTCGTGTATAAATTCCTGATAAACTTTCACTAATTGTTGATAGTTTAGAGGAAAATGGCATAAAATTGATAAAATGCAAATACTTTGAAGATGAACATGGTATTTTCAACATTTATATTTTCTAATCTGTTAACGAATTCAAATAAACCGACAACAGAATAAATCTTTATTTGTTTACGCAACGTTCAAATTATGCCACTCAATAGTTTACAAATTAAAGAAATGGATAATTAACCGTTCGTCCTATTAATCTTATTGAACAACAGTTTTGTGATTATATGATAGCTCAGATACAAACCAAGAAAATAAGAACACTAATGTCCAATAACTAAACACAAATTCTATGTCGAATTTGATGTGCCCTTTAGACACAAGAATTTTAGTTTCAGTAAAAACACACTCAGTATGTTGTTTGTTGCCAGATTACCTTCAACAGCGCGTAATTTATTAAAGTCTGCATTTTTACTGGTATTTTTAAAACTAAATTAAAGGCAGTGAGTTAATTGAGGGCTCTTGTATTTGAAATTAAACTGAATGTCATAGCCTACGTTAAATTTTTTAAGCATACATTTTGTAATGAAATCTTCATTTATAATTATGAACGTGTCATCAATAATCTTTAGATATCTATGGGTACATTATTTATTAAGTTATTCTAGTTTTGATGATATCAGACAGAACAAATAGTCGTCAGCTAGTAGTCACACCAACAAACTGCCCATTGCAACTCTCTCGACTTTTGTTTAATATTGACAGTTGAAGGAGAAATCGACATTGGTGCACATATAAATGGCAAATATTAGATGACTTGTAGATATGGGGAATGATAGCTAGTTATTAGGGATGAAATTACAAAGCTAAACTATGGTTTGATCAACAGCGATGCATGTAAATATTTTTTTTATCGAATTACAATAGCATAATAATGGCTGACCAAAAAACAGTTCAATGTGTTTTAAATTTAAAGTCATTAAATCATTTAATTTATTCTAAGATTCTCTGGGAATGCGAGCTTCGATATATATCGAGTAAAATTTCAATGTGTATAGAAAAACATACAAGTTATCACATAATAAACCAAGATAAAATTTTCTTTCAATTATCTACAAATGAACATACTGTATACCTTTTAATTTACATGTTTTAATTAGTCACTATATATATATATATATACTATATATATATATATATATATATATATGTTATATATATATATAAATATATAGAATTGCAACTCATAATTGTAGGTTTATTATTATGTATGTTTTGTAAGTATAAAATTAAAATTGCATTATGCAGCAAAGGCAATTCATTCATTAGAACGATTTCATCGTTATTCTAACCTCTTCCATAAATTTCAATCCGTAGTACTTGAAGTGATCGCAATTATAAAATATCCGATCTACTTTACAATCTGCCTTTCTTACCTGGTATAATGTTGAGATGATTTTTGATACTTGTGTAGAAAATTAGAAAGAAGAAGTTCTTATTTTTCTGACGCAAATTGTTTAAATCTATGCTAGGCTCGTATTCCGAAAGAATATTTCAAGATGCTTTTTGATGACAAAATCTTTACTTTAAATAAAGCATCATCACTAAAGATGAAACGAAGTGTCATTTATATGGACAAAATCGAGAATATGGTTTGGGCTGTTATAAAAATTTGAAGCCATGCAAAAAAGGTAAACATTAGGTAAACTTCTAGGTTGGTTGCTGGCGCCCATCGTCATAAAAAGCCAATATATGGACCATCACGTTAACTTACGCTTCCAAAAGTACTTTCAACAAAACAATATAACAATGAAATATAACAAAAGCACGAAGAAAAAAATTATAGAATATCTACATGTTCTGAAATGTATTTATGAAAATATTATTCCACCAGTCAACAATGTCTTGCTATTGAATATCTATACGTCACAGTTTAAATACGTAAATTCTATAAAACTCTTCTCTACTTAGCCAGGTATTGCTGCACAAAAATGAAATCGTATTATGTATAGCGAATTTAAATGGTATGTGTCTTTTAAATTTAAAAAAAATTTATGTAACTTTAATATATGTGTTGTTTTGTCCCGGTGGTAAAATGTGTTGTATTAAAGGTTACAATTTCGACGCGTCTCCTGGTTTTGACGATTTACTCGTTTTAAGTAATGAAAAATTTTCCTTATCTGTGAAGATCCTTCTACGTTAATATGTTACCAACCTACTAGAGTTTTAGCAATTGAATTATTAAAAGGAAGCTTATAGAACATGGCATCATTTAAAATGAAACTGCAGGTCCTATTGGCTTATAAATAAACAGTCGATGTATATTGAATGACAGGGAATATATTTAGCGTAATATAACGTGATAGAAATAAATTTGAAGGCAATAAATTTATATAATGGGAACTTATGGATAAACAATTTGTCAAAACTATACTGCTTGCTGCACTTGATAAAGAATCAGGTGTTGGCTTACAAGAAGACATTGCATTTTGCATATCCATAAAATAGATGGAAGATAACAGTTGAAGATAAAAAAAATATGCGGTAACCTTACAGATGATAGAAAACATTATAACAATTATTAATGCTTTTTAGAAGCAGGTTTTGTTTCCAATTGAATATCTAGAAAATGAGCAGTACTCTTGGAATAAATTTAAATAGGGGAACTGAGAGAAACCACACTTATGGTTATGTGGAAACATGAAATCCGTAAGCCAGGCCTGCAAAATGTATCGAAACACTATTATAATTAAAAGTAAATGACAAAAATTATACAGAAAAATGCAGGAGTCATTTCATGTTAGTAACCGATCTAATCTCGGTGAACATTCTGCATAACTGAACGATATTCTTTACTATTGGTCATTATTTACTAATAACTCACCAGAAAACAACGGCTGTCTTGCGTGACCTTATATAAAACTAAATTTATGATATACTGAAAACTGGTAAATAAATTTATTTTCTTATATTACTACGTTGATATACAGGAAATTTAATTTTATATTCATATCTATTTACAGTTGGATAGTGTAGCTATGGGTTATTACCTTGCGCCGTTCCTGAAGGATGTATGTGTTTACCATCTTGAATAAACGAACAGGATAAAAAATATTGACCACTGAACTGTTTGAGACAACATTTAATTGGCTACACGCTTTGTTCATTCCCATATAAGAAGATCCATTTGAAAGATTACAAAAAGCCAACGCACAGCATCCACAAATAAATTGACCCTCAGGAAATAAATGGACAATAGTCATCCCTTTTAGGACATTAAAATTACTAGAAAAGATGATAATGATTTGAAACTGTAAAAAGAAAAACGTTTATCATACATAATATTTAATAAACCAACAGTTTGCCGAAATTCTCTAACGTAAATTTTGTTAATCACCAAATAACCAAATCTGAATGGTCTATCATAAACACAGGACTGAAATAAATCGGGGCTATCATAGTAAAATTTGGTTTATGAGTAACTTATTAGTCTGGTTGTGACCAGTGAGGAACCAAAGGCAGAATGGAAAGTATAATCTCATGCAATATTCGTTTCTGTGCTAATAGACTCATCAGTAGGTTTTGCATACGCCTTAACCACTATACTCTGTAGAAGAATGTGTACCGTCCTATTATTCCACATTCTTCTACCAAATATATAGTGGTTAAAGGGCGTAACACCGGCTTCCACTGATGAGTCGCCAGTAAGCACGAAACGAATGTGCATGAGATTATACTTTCCGTTCACGCTGCCTTTGGTTTATCCTTCTGGTCACAACTGAACTAATTTGTTACTAGGTTCGCAAAACCTAATACATACTTGCATATATATTAGATCTTCGCAACGAACAGTATTTAAATTGTAATATTATGAGTAACTTACTGTAGCGATGTAAAGAAGTCAGCATTTGAATACGCACCATTCAAGTTGCAAATGAATGCCACCATTTTCTGTTTAATGGCGTCAATATTTACTCTTCTTTTAAATTAAACGACTAAGGAAATTTTTTTGAATTGGCAGTTAAATCTGGAAATCGGGTTTAAAATAAAGATTACTCTAAACAAGCTTCATCAATCTCATCATGAAGACGGCAAATATATATTAAAACTGAATAAGCAATTAATATGAGAGCCTACAAATCCTGCGTTGTAACCATGAAGATATAAATCATTTCATTTAAAATTTGAAGTGATAGACACAATTTGCGATAATACATTTATATGTGTACCAGGTATAATAGCAAAAGGGAAGCTATTCCACACACATTTATACTAATTCACAAGGCAGCAAATAATTGATTAAAAGAAACTTGTACGACCCCTGAAACTAAATAATAAAAAATATACAAATCCATACATGATATTCACCTAATTAATCATATGCAAACCAATGCCACATTTTACTTTACAATTTTACTTCAAATGTAAAGTTTTCACGAAACAAATTTGATTGCTTGATGACAATAGACATAATTTCTGATACTTAAGGCTGCTTTTCCTTAAGAAATTACACGTTATAATTATTTCTTGCACTTTCACTTAAATTGCCTTTCTTGCCCCTGTAAAGCAATGCGTTTATACTCAAATGAATTCTGAGTTGGCTAGTTTAAACATTAGGCAGAATTCAATTCCTTTGAGATGTAGACCATAAAAAGACAAACCAATATTGAAATCTGTTTATAACTGGAGTTTCCATGTAATTCGTAGCTATGCAAATTTAGCGCATGAATTGCATGATTTAAAATCAAATTTAACGCGTCCATGTTTAGGTCACATCACTTCACACTAGTGCTTATGTGGGTCAAAAAAAGATGAAATCAGTCTACTATTTAAAAAAGAATTTCCCATATAATAAGGTATTTTGTAGCAAACTGAGTATTAAGGTAAGCGTTTCGATGTTAAACAGGTTATATGTCATGCTCTGCTCAAATTATTTCGGCGTAGAAGTGGATGAAATATAGTTTTTTTTTAAATGTTCCATCATTTTTAATGTTTTGAAAAAACTGCCATTTTTCTGAATGCAGAGAACCAACATTAAAGGTGAAAATTTTATTTAAATTATCTTTTCTTATCATTTTGCACAGTGTAATTGAAATATTTTGGTATGGAATATATTTTTGCATTAAATTTATAATTTCATTTAATGCACATATATATGTATGACTTATTTTATAATGTTATTAATGCTATCCATTATGCATGCTTGAACATTTAATGTTAAATTCAGTATATGACAGATTGAAAGAGATTTTATCGTTATTCCTATATTATATCTGTAAATGTCTTGCCTTCTATTGTCAGATGACTGCTGTGTTATCTTGCGAATAGTGCATTCGTACCTTAGTAGTATATCTTTTTATCTGCTGCAATAGTCTTATTCCTCTTTTTATAAGTTTATAACCTTAAACGTGTTCATGTATTTGATAAGCTAAGAATAATTGGCATGTCCTGTTCTTAGACGAATTGTGATAAATTTGCACGTATTTGACCAAAATTGAAGCCAAATTAATTGTCAATTTTTCCGATTAATTTTTGACGGTAAATTAATGTTAAAATTTTTTTTAAAGTAGAGAATTAGTAGATATACGAAACATGAATTGTTCTCTGATAGAAATCTTAGTAATCGTATAATATTTGCAAGCATTAATCGACTTTAGCATAGTCTACGATATTCAAAATCAAATTTTTATTTATGTAAACTGCAGTTTGTCTGTCTAAAATAAATCGAACATTTAATGACGAAATAGTAAATGGGCATTAATTTATGTTTAATTAACAATCTATGGAATTTGCAAAAATTTCTTGTGGACAACATGGCAAATTATCGTTAACCCTTTCCTGTGCTTAAGATAAATTTGACATATGTAAGACACTTACGACTAA
Source organism: Eudiplozoon nipponicum (assembly GCA_029291075.1). Classification (NCBI taxonomy): domain Eukaryota; kingdom Metazoa; phylum Platyhelminthes; class Monogenea; order Mazocraeidea; family Diplozoidae; genus Eudiplozoon; species Eudiplozoon nipponicum. The sequence continues at coordinate 3,642 of JAQBSW010010749.1, read as the reverse complement.
AATATGTAAATAACGACCAAGCTAATAAAGAAGCATAAATGAAAATTATCTTTGACAAAATTAATAAATATATTTTTGCAAATTCATATACAAATTTAACATTTAAAACAATTCTACGGATGTTTAAAGTGTTAACAAATCGAACGAGAAATTACACTTACCTAATTTGCGCTTTAATATATCGTAGTTATTATTGTTCCAATAATTTTCTTTCTTTAACAAAATATTTCGGCAGCATTTATCTTCAGCCTTTTTCCATTGGTACATCTTCACTATTTTAACTAATAAAAATTATAAAGAAAGTCTCATTTGTAAAAATAGTGAAGATAGACCAACTGAAGAAGGCTGCCGATAAAGACAGCCGAAATATTTTGTTAAAGAATGACAACTACTGGAACAATAAAAACTGCGTTCGTCAAAACGCAGATCAGGTAATTTCAATTCATTAAGTTTCGCAGAAATATTTTCATTCGAGTAGTTACACTATCATAAATTTAAAAAAACCTACCACAGCTTCATTATTCACCTTTAAGAAACAAATTTTCTAACGAATTTTAGCATATTGAATGAAAATATTCTAAATATGAGTTAATAAAAATAAAGGTCGTTTTCTACAAAATAATATAGGCAATTAAAGAAACTACACCGGAATCGATGGAAATCTAGAAAAATAATACTTGGAATCCTGATTTTAAAAAATCAGACGCTTTGAATATTAGCACAAAAAAGCTGAATAAAGGATAAATAAATTAATTATATCTATTCTAGTCCAAAGTTGTATTAGATTTTTTTGCAACAAAATAAAATAAAACTGATCTATTTTAAGATGAATGGTGTAATAATATGTATTTTGAATCAGTTATTTTTTATAAAGCAGGTTTGTATAACACAGTTAAAATAAGGCCACTTTCCTTTTTGCCACAACTCAACTGTAACAACTTGATTTCATATATAGTCATACTCCTAAACCAAAGGATGTTAACTTAGATTGAATACATGCATTACGCAATAACGAACAGGATGCGGAGAACACTCATGCTGTGGCATGTCCAAACAATTCACGAGTTTGTAATCCACTAATGTTCAACCTTAATTTGTTATTTAATTGGGGATTAAGGATGCTACATAGAAAAGCCTCCGTTTTGCATACCTCTATTTTGTAATATCCTCTCAAAACACCTGAAAGTCATCTTGAGTTAGACTGACTTTTTGTTAAACAATTCGTTCAGCTATTGCGGCATGGTTCTTCTGTCTGCCAGCTGTGCCAAATCTAAAATGTTTAAAAAAAATTCTCTGCTTTAGTAATCAGCCAGTCCGGTCTCTATGAGCGGCAAAGACATTTGTTTTATTAAACAACTTTGGGCTCTGCGATTACGGTGATGTCCTCCGTTTCATTTCTGTTTATGAGGTGCTGTATTAAATTTTAAACTTAAGTATTATGTATTCGAGAGGTCAGTGCGATCTATAGTTTTCCTTTAACTATTTTGGGACTTTGATCCTCTATCAAATGTAAGCTTACATGTATCGCCTTTTGGTATTGTAAAGACTCACTGATGATTTTGTCGTTGTTCATGCGATCAATAAATATGCGAATTCGAGAGCATTTTAAATGAAGCACAGCTGGCAAAGTTGAGAACGTTTCCGCAATGCGTGTTTCTTAAAAATAAATTTCAAATATTCGGATTTTTAGGTGTCCTTCAAAATAGAAAGCGAAATAGGGTTAGTCACGACAGAAGCTAATATATGCAACATACCTAAGTTCATACATAATTTCAACGTGCAATCTTTTTAATTATTAGTGTGTGTGTGTGAGAGAGAGAGAGAGCCTTAGCATGCACATTTACAAATTCCTGTTTGTTTTTGTATATAGGAAGTATTTAAACCAACATAATCCTTATTTCTTTCCAAAATTTGCCATGTAATGTTTCAGATATTCCATTTGATTTAGGCTATAACGAGATCAAAAATGGTTATTTATGTACTATGTTGTTTACGCATGCATTATACACGATTTATTTTTCAATAAATTATTTGTTTCTCAATTAAAAAAAGAAATACATAAATATTAATGATCTAAAATTAGAACATAATTTATTTTGTTTGTTTTATAAAAATTACATGTTTTACATTTGTAAAATTGTTTTAGTATAGATTTCGGTAAGAAAAATTAAATGTGTACTTATTCAAAACAGGAATTTTGTACTAGATCATAATAAAAAATAAAGCACTGAGTTAGATAATCCATATTAGTAAAGGAAAGTCGAATATATTTAACAGATTTTATAACAGTAACAAATTCAAGGTAGAAGCAAAAATAAATATTTAACCACATTTAATGAGAAAAGTCAGGTCTCCAACTTAAATCATTAATACAAAATTCCAAAATCAAGAAAATAATTATAATTATTTCAAGCAATTTACTTATCAAATGAGATAGGATTAAAATAAAAGGACCAGACTTGAGTTGTATAAACAATATAATTTAGTTTCAAAATTTGTATTTGAAGATTACAAGAACAGCAAACAAGGAAGAAAATGCAATTCTCCCGTATCATCACAGTAATATATCATTAAGATTGTGTGGTACAAAGTGTCAAGCTTTAATTACTTGTAGCACATAAATTTGATAGCATTTTAAAATATGTTAAAGATTGATGCATTTGTGGAGCTATTCCATTTCCGTCGAAGTTGTTTTCTAGCACTGATTCTATTAGTTATCTGGTCCTTTGTCAACGCGGTCAAATGCCATGATATCAACCAGCGCTCAGGATTTTTCTTTGACTATAGGGTACTCGGATAATAAAGAAAGCAACCGAAAGGACTGATCAAAGATGTAACTGAATAAAAATAAAATCTATTACAAACAGATGCAGAAAGATAATTATGTGAAAAAATTGCATTAGACAACCTTCGATTCATATTAGGTTTTAAATTGTGTTTCAGCGTATAATAACTTTATTTCACATCACATTGAATTAGAAACACACAATTTAATTTCTATTATTGAGGCCTATTTCATACTTTACCGAATTGTGTCATAAAAATAGTACAATACGCATGCTAATTTACTTCAATAATTTTTGTTTACAATAAGCAATCCAAGCCAGATGGGTATTGACAATATTCCTCTTTCATATAACTATTTCGGGTGAAAGAAACTTTTACCAAAACACAAAGTGAGAAATCGACTATTTAGCACAAAGAACTAGTGAGATCAAAAATCCAAAATAAGAGAACCAATATTCTACAATAATATATTTTGTAACGTATATACCGAACTGTATATATGTCTTAATATTTTCCAGGCATGTGTATAATTTACAGTAAATAGTATATAGGGCTTTAAATTTCATTACCCAGTTTGGTAGTTTTACACTCATTATTGACAGAGATATTAGAACAAATATACGGTAGTTTGGTGAAAAAATTTGTGTAAATTATCTATCGGAGAATAATAATAGATACAATGCATAAAAACTAATCACATGTTGATTGTTCAACAAATGCTTCAATGCTACTCTCACAATTTAGCATGTTTGCAACCAAATAAAAAGTTCAGAAAGACTACCTCTATTATTTTTTAAAACAATAATAATTTAAATATAGGTGAAACATAAGTACAGCCGCATGCCCACACGTTAT